>JAVQJG010005635.1:0-18387 GCA_036024015.1 Craterocephalus amniculus | reverse complement strand
TTGATTTCAGGTCGTTGTTCTTGTGAATGACGGTACCAACAAGTTCTCTGTGAAGGTCTCACCAAGACAGGGTGTGTGTGACGGCACATGGCACAAAATATCAGGTGAGCTTTGAGCTTTATATGCGAGGAGAAATTTTTAAATTCTTTTCTGGATTCAACAGAAAGAAGTATGATCTCAGACCCCTCTGATGCTGAGCATGTGGATCAGACGGAGGATATTTAGAACAATAATTCCAGTCTGGAAGTAAGAAATCCCTGGACTAGCTTTCCTTCCTCATTCTGAGAGAGGATTTTCCTCATCCTGGGGATATTACATAGGTGGAAGAATGAGGTCATAGAAAGGTTAAATGGGAATTAATCCTTATGATGTGAAAGCTAAACAGCACGGACGGGCCAACCAGCTGAGATAACCACTGATTCTTGCATTGGAAAAGCCGCATTAATGCTCCACATCTTAGGCCATGATGTGTAAATAAAGCATGCAGCATGTTCTCCTCAGTGATCCGGGACGCCAACGTTGTCCAGCTGAACGTGGACTCTGAGATCCGGCACGTCGTGGGACCGCTGAACCCCAGGCCCACAGACACCAGGAAGCCGGTATTCATCGGTGGAGCTCCAGGTAAGCCAGCACCAAAAAAGCTTCTCCTGCTTTACGGCTTCCATGCGAAGACTCTAACTTTTCTCATCAACTCCTCTTCTTGTCAGACGCCTTCCTTCCAGCTGGCATCCCCAGCAGGAAGTCCTACGTGGGCTGTGTGAAGAACCTGACCATTAACAACAGCCCAGTGAGCTTCAGCAAGGTGGTCCGGGTCAGTGGAGCGGTCAGCATCGGATCCTGTCCAGCAGCATAAACGCTGAGTCATGATTAGCCCCAGAAGCACTGATTATCCCATTCTTCTCGTTAAACATAGCCACGGAGAGATCTTTGCTTTGTTTGTTCTGTCCGATGCACGTGGGGTCTGTCATTTCATGAGTCTCGATCTTTTTTTGCTCCAAGAATAAACCAAAATGTCCCAAATTTACCAGGGTTTCCAAATGAAAGTGCAAACAGATCTGAGCCATCCTGTGGCGCCATCAGTCCATCGATGATGTGGACGGGACCAGTCCCCCAAAACCCACAGAAACATCAACTGTGTCTTCCTTTATACTCTTGAAGGCACATTTTTTTGTACAAGCTTATATTTGAAAACCTTAGTTTTTTGTACGTTTTTTCTGATTAAAAAATAAATAGATTTTCACACCCTCTGTATGCTTGCTCTGCTTTTTCCGTTAATTTACAAAACAGGTCAGGTGTACCGTGCACACAAAAGCAGAAATGTGCACGTGCTGATTTATACAAACCACGATTACGTGTCATTCTCTTTTATAAACCAGTCATTGTGAAACCATGAACACGTGAAACCTGATTTCCACTCCCATTGTGAGTCATGAATGGCTGCAGACACTCCCCCCATTTGTAATTTGCATAATATATAATCTTTTGCACCAAGAAGAAACTGCTATGATGGTGAAAGCTTTAACCAAATTCAACAGAGACACCAAAGAACAAAAATTTTAATCTGTCGTGCCAACATCTCACAGATGGAAAAAGGAACAGATCAAATCATTTAGCAAATGTATGATACCTGCAAAGGTATAATAATGAAAACTAAATTCAGTTCAATTCAACTAAAATTCAAAATTAGATCCAAATCTCACTGAAGTGGTTTATTTTATACTCATCGTCCTCGTCCTTTATTGTCGCTTTGCCAAAGACAAAATATTGAAGTGGAGCTTTCTATTACTTTAAGGACGTTTTCAAGTAAATAGAAAAGGATAAGCAAAAACTGGTTCCAGGAACTGATCTGAAGCTGGTAGTTCAGAGAAGATTGGTGCACAAGCTGCTGGACATGATGATGGAGGATTCCTCACATCCTCTGCAGCACAGCACAGTGCGAAGCTTATAACGTGGAAATGTTTTTGAATTTGTTTTAAATAGATGACGAAATAACTGTAAATAATATGTAATGTTAATGCTGATTTAAAAGCGCCATAAAGGTGTAAGGCTGACCTACTTTCATGCAGTAAATATAGTTTTTCAGGCCTTGATAAACATTAACAAATAAAATAATTTTTAAAACTCGTAAATGTTTGATCTCCCAACCTCCAGCCGCTCAACGTTCACTTCTAATTGCGAAAAACGTCCTAAAATAATACATTTCTGAGCGGTTTCCGCTTCAAACGCGGCAGCTGCGCTCACTACGTACGCAGAGCCGTAGCGCCAACGTGGTTGCCATGGCAATGACGTCATCAAGGCTCGCCAAAACACAGCTGAGGCGCGAATATTGGGAACTTTTCAAAACGTTTTCTAAAAGGAAAAACGAAAGCCCTCGAGTTTGAGTTCGTAGTTTGGACAAGTGTGAAGAAGACGGCTTCCGGTTGGTGTCGTGGAGGTTTCCGTGCTGCCATGACCCAGTCCGTTGTTGTCCAGGGTGAGTTGAAACGTTATCTGCCAGCGCGAGGAGTGGTCCTCTGTTGCTGTGAAAGACGCCCGCTAGCTCCGCTAACAGCCCGATGTGTTTCAGTCGGACAGTGTGGGAACCAGGTGGGCTGCCGGTTCTGGGATCTGGCTTTGCGCGAGCACGCCCATGTAAATAAGGTAAGATGCAGACCGAGAAGAAGTTTCTGCTCCACTTTCATCGCCTGACCAGGAAAATGATTCCTTCCCCGCATCTTAAGAAAGATCGTCAGACACGCATAAATCAGTCTTCCTGTCAGTCTTAGTTCCTCCTGGTTTGTCATTCATTCCTGCATCCTGCCCTGTTCCTCCTCCATCTCACCTGTTTACCTGTGTAAGGTCTCCAGGTTGCTCCTTTTCCAGGCGTTGGCTTTAAAACCAGCTACTGAAGGAAGAATTTGCCGATGGAAACAGGCATCAACATAGAATAATGTAGATAAACCTTTATCTTAAAGAAGCGTGAAGCTTTTTATTGGAATTAATTGTTTGCAGGCTAAATGAGAGTTGGAATCAACATGTAAAATCACCTGAGAATTTAGACCCACACCTGTATACATTTGTATATGTATACACCTGTAAATACCTACATACATCTATACATGCATACATCTGTATATGTATACACCTGTAAATACCTATACATGCATACATCTGTATATGTATACACCTGTAAATACCTGCATACATCTATACACATGCATACATCTGCAAGCCTCGGTCTCCCCTGTGCCCTGAGTCCCGAATCGACTCGTTACACTATAACTCACAAGTTCAGTTCCCCCATTACTTCTTTTTCTGTTTGATCTTTAGTCAACTAGAAAATATTTAACTTGCTTGGCAAGGATATGCACAATCACAAGTAGCCCCATGCCATTTAAATATAAAACTATATGAGACGTTTTCGTTTAAAGGCCTTTTAATCCCAGTGACCATGGCGACATGATGTCTCCAGGACAGCCTCAGGTGTCTTATCAGGCTAAAATGATGTAAAATGAATGTATCATTAGATATAGCAGCATAAAAGCAGGATTTATTACCAACAGAACTTTGTAGAAACGGCACACAGTGAGCAGCTTTTTCTCATCCCAACATTATCATCTCCAGATGTTCCTGCTCCTATCTCCCTCCTATCCTTACTAAAGCAGCTCAGCTTCTTGGCTTTATTCCAGCCATAGAGGACCTGAGGTCTGTCCTACAAACTCTTCTCCGTGTAACTTCGGGATTAACCTGCGGTTTTCTGTCCTACGAAGCTGGTTTACTTCTAGTCGAGACATATCACCTCAGTATATGATGCTGAACAGCTTCCTGGTCCGGACCAGGTTCAGTTTTTGTTCTGGACGTGTTCCCAAGTCCGTTAAACTCCGCCAGGGTTGCATCTCAGATATTTAGGTTAATAACAATTCTCGCATAGAACTAGGGCTGGGCAATACAGAATATCGAGATATATTTTGTCACGCAAAAGACTGTTAGTATCAAGTTAGCTTGTTTTGAATTAAAATATAAATCTTTTGTTAGCTTTTTGCACAACTGTATTTTGTATTATTTTGATATAAATCTTTGATTTCACTCAAATATTGAAATGCACATGTGGTTGTGATCCTTAATGAAAGTGCATTTAGCACCCGAGGCTGTACATGTGAACTGTCTCTTTGACCAAAACATATATCAAAATATATATCATATATCGTGATTAATGAAATAAATTGGTTAAGAAATGAAATTTGGTTCATATCACCCAGCCCTACATAAAGGGTGCAGAAGCAGGATTTTATGGAACCGCCACTTATGTTGTCGCAGAATTAATATTTTAACTCAAACCCGCAGAGAAGTCATATGAAGCTAGAGTCAGTCAGAGAGATCAGACCTCACCACGTTATCTTAGTCATCTTCCAGTGATTGTGGCTGTAATCTTTATTTAACTGCACTTAAGGTAAAATGATCCCTATCTTTCCACGATGTTTTTAAAATCCCTGGATGCTGATATTTATCCGGATCACTCCAAAATCTAACTACTTCTTTCTTATTCATTTCTGAAACTTCCTTAAGATTTAATTATAAAGCGCCCATAACTTTATATGTGTTGCTAACAGTCAGAACAAAATCTAAAAGCATAGGGAGGATGCCGGCCGAAATGTCTGGGCCGTAATAAAGCGACCAGGGTGCTGTAAGCTAATGGGGGTCCTAATAAAGAAAGAAAGAAAGGCCTCTGGAGGTTCTTCTAGAACTTTCTGCTCACATGTTGATCTTTGGCTGCTCTTGATTGGACAATACCCTCAGTTTAAGCTCTCTGGTTGGTGGAAGGTTTGACAGGAAGTGGCTTCATCATCGTATCCAGGTGTAAATACAGGTCTCATATACCCCTTTCACACTGGTCAAAAAAAACGTTTAAACCCGCGTTCAATCGGCTTTTGGTGCCGATGTGAAAGGCTCAGCGACCCGGGTCGACCCGCGTCCATCGACTCGGCAAGCGGCCCGGGTTAAAATCGGCTTTAAACGGCTCGGCTCCGATCGGCATGCGGTGTGAACGCCAGACCCCGGGTTGACCCGCTAATTTTAGGATGACTTTGGGCGGTACATGTCCACAACATGACATCTTGCCAGTTGCTTCTCATGCAAAGGTAACAAGACATCCCTGCTTCGAGCAGCATTCAGGAGCCTACATTCTGTGGGAAAATCGGCCGCCACCCGCTGAGTTGTTTGGACGGACTAAAGTGCAAAACAAGAAAGCAGATTAACTCCTGTCTGACTCGCTCTACATTAGTACTTTATTTAAACTAAATTTTAATTTAAAAATAGGCTACACATGTCAGAAAAATAGCAACAATTATTGTTTACTTGCCTAGATTTCTGTTGCTCTGGGTAACATTGTTAACGTGAACGCAGCGTGATTGCATCATTTTTTGGCTATGTGAAAGGAGCCAAATGCCGATTGATCGCGGGCTTTGAAAAACCCGCGTCGACGCGCTAATTTCAGTGTGAAAGTGGCTTAAGACATCTTTGTAGTCTAATAGACTGGTTCATCTCATCAGGCTTCATGGATAAGTAGATCTGAGTGTCGTCTGCATAGCAATGGAAGTTTATACCATGCTGTCTAATTATATTTACTAAGGGAAGCATATACAACATGAAGAGTATTGGTCCAGGTACAGAACCCTAAAGAACTCCATGACTAACTCTAGTCGATGAGGAAGATTCATCATTTACACAAACAAACTGAAATCTATCTGATAAATATGACCTTAACCAGCCTAATGCTGTTCCTGGTTCTGGTCCTGATGGACATTATACTGGACTAGATAAACTGGACTGAACTGGGCTGCAGGTGTAGAAAAGGCCCCAAAGTTAATGTGTTGGATATTACAGTTTTTCTCGATTGTTTAGACACTTTTCTGAAAGCATGCTCCATATTCTCAAAACTCAAATCCAGAAACCACACACACACAATGAGCAAAACTCTTAATTTCTCCTGCAGAAGGACACTTTCACGTTCAAAACAATTTAATTTCTTCTCAAAATGCTGTTATGTTATCAAATGACACACACAAACCAGCATATGAATACACACTTATATCAATCAACTGTGCACTGATAACACACTTCACCCTGAACACTATGATGAATGGAAAACACATTTCTTCCTTCATAAAAATTGACTTATGCCTTTTTTGTTCTTTCACTCTTAGTGTTGAATGTTTCAAAATACTGTTTTAATACTCAGAACACAAATATGTGGCAACAAGAATATTTAATTTTTCCCTCCACAGCAACATTGTATACACATACACTACATCCCAACAAACACAAAGTTGCACATACAAAGAAGCATTTACTGTACAGTTACATAAAAAAAGAGAAAAATAAAAAAGACACCAAAAGAAAAATTTGCTGCATCATGTCTTCTGTTTCGGTCTGACCACAACACCTCATCCACGTCACAGGCAACGTTTTCCCTGGCCAAGCAGCAGGGAAAATATTGTCTAGCAATTTCCTAAACACATGAAACACTTTATAGTCCTCCATAACACTCAACAGGCGATACTGTATCTGAGTATAACTGTATGTATTGGTTTTTTCTAGTGAGAATAGAATTCTTACCTATTTTCATTTCAGAAATTTCAGATGATGCAGCTACGGTGGGCCCGCTCAAATTTGGCAGCCTTCCTCATGCCTCTGTTTTCAATGTAGTCCTCCATTATTCCCACAAAGAAACACTCACTTTTATGCTGAAGCTCTGATTGCTAAATGTAAAACTGTGGTACAGGTGTTTACCCATGTGACGACTCAGTCAGTATAGCAAAATTTAGGTAAATTTAGAATTTTGACTGGCAGTTTGTTCTTTGTGAAAACAAGTGTTTTTCTGCATGAAAGGTTATGCTTAACGCAGAGAATTGTGTGTAGTTTTGAAAAAAAGTGTGTTGTAGAATGTCAAATGGAGTGTAGAGCAGGAATTGTGTGTATGGTTTAGTGGAACTGGTTAAAGGAATTGATACATGAGTTAGATGTTGTGGTCACTTTGTCTCAGGTACCAGAAAATGTGTGTTAACAATCGAGAAAAACTGTAAGTATTACTCTTATGTGTGCACGTCACTAATAATCCCCCAGGGGGTGCCAACTCTCAGCTTGGTCACTGGTGACGTCAGGCAGAAGGTTTGTAACTGAGTGAAGAGTGCTGTGGTGGGCTGCTGTTCGGTACCAACACAAGGTTAGTTCTGCTTATGTGTGCGTGGATGAAAGGAAACCACCCATATGTATCCACACCCCTCCATCCATGTCTCACATTGGAAGAAATAAATGAGGAGAGGGAAGAATCACAGCAGCCTCCACTCTCTTTTCTCCACTCCAATTGGCCTTAAGAGGTGCTCTGGCCGGCACTCCCAGTGTGAATCTGGTGATACCACCTTGAGCCAGCCCCTTCCAATTCCTCCAATACAGCAGGAATAAAGCTTCATCACTCTTCCCACTCCCTGTTTTCATCATTGGACCCGGTCAGGATCCACTGTGTTCCTGCTGGAGCTGCACTTCGGAATTTATCCCTTTTTATCTCATCTTAAAGCTGTAAAGTTCTTTGTTCCTGGTTTTATGACACATATTATCCTTGTAAATGTAGCTCGGTCCAGATTTGAGCTCAGTTTGCACATTGATATAGGGCTGATGGTTTCCTCCCTCCAGAGTCTTCTTGCCTATTTTGTTCCTCTCAAAGCCTGAACAAAAGTCCCTGCTGACGGTTCAGGTAGTGAGTCGTTAATCTGAATGACCCAGCAGTGATTCCCTGACTGAGTGCAGCGGTTCATCGGTTTATCAAACAGCAGCAGCAGCGCGATTTAGATTAGATTTGTTTTCACCTCTACCATCACCGAATGCTTCAGCCAGAATATCCGGACTTCAGTCAAGTGGTACACATCATCATCATCATCATCATCATCAATAATGGTCACTTTATTAAGTCCAGGCCCAGGCATGAGGGCTCAGTTCTTCTGAGGAACAGGATATGTCTTCTGCACAGGCACAGTTTTTGTATTCAAATGAATGAATCGGTGGTATTAGGCTGCGATTTAGTTCCTAAAATAATAATTACTGACATTAAATCTTTAATTTATTTACTCATATTTGAATATTATTATATTGATATCTTTTATGTTATTATTAATAAATATAATTAATATCTAAGTTATGCACAAACTATTAATATTTATTAATGCAATAGTAAAACAAAATAAGGTGGTGCCAATATGTGCACAAACGTCAAAGAAATTCAGCTGTAAGTCAAATAAATGAATTAATCAAAGAATAAACAGACAGATTAAAAAATAAATGATTAATTAAACAAATATATAGACTAATTAATATAAATGAAAAAATAAATAAATAAATCTATCTTATTGACGTGCCCAGTCATGAACACTAGATGTCGCCATTTACTTTCCTTGCAGGCTGCTGTTACTTCCTGTACGGCAGCCTGGAGCGTCAGGTGACCCAGAGATGCAATAAAACTACAGATGTGCCACTCTGCTCTCAATTCAGACGTCCGCCACAAGCCGCTCTTGTTTCTGTTTGATCGAAATAAAAGTTAAACTGTGACATTCTTGGGGGTAAAGAAATTAAATGTTATTGTGTTAAGAAATGGTTCTTTGCTGGAAGCTCCAGAACGAAAACAGGAGAGCATCTCTTCTTATGTATCAAAAGATTATTCAGGTCATAATGCAGCGCTGGGCTCAGGGGACAGTTGTCCGGCCTGAGCCCCGAACCTTGGATCTTTTCACATTTGATCTTCTTTGGCAAGGCGGGCCTCGCGCAATGGGGATGGATGACAGACAACCGAAAGTAATTGGCCAGTTATTCATGACGTGAGCAGCCATCGTTTCTCACGCACCAGGTTGGGAAGTTTTGTTCTGTTTGGATGTTGAATTAAGGCAGAGCTGACCGATGGTACTCTGATATATCTGGTTATGCTTATGGCATCTTTGGACATCTAACAGACAAAGTCACTCTGATATCTAACTGATGGCTTAGTTATGTCTTGTTCTTGCTTAGCTATCACTGTGTACGGGGATGAAGGACACAGACAAGCGGAGACAGAAAACTGTTCAGAGCATGACATGAATATCTTGAAAACTAGTTTTACGTGGGAACTGGTCGTTTGTCCCGTTTTGGTGGATCTGACAGAGCCAACAACAACCACTGCTTCATATATAGAGTTTATGTTCATATGTGGGTCACATAACCACAGGTGCATTTCTGAGATTTGAAAAGAACAAAAATTAATGTGAGATTTCCATTAAAACGTTTAAATTGTCTTAGAGAATACTTTAAATTGAGCATTTCCGGTATTTGCTGCGCTGTAAAATGAAAGATATTTAATCTGAAAATCGATGGCAGAACAGAGAAATCGGCGAACGCTGTTATAGACAAGTTGGGTTAAATATTAACAAACAAATGTAACATCATTAAAAACTTACGTCAGAGAGCTTGTCTTTACATCCATTTATCCAAGTTTAAGTCCTCTAAGTTAAAAATGTAGGCTATTTAACCACATTAAAAACATCAACAAATTTAACTGAAAAGATACCATGACACCTCACATTTTCCATAAATATAAATTGACAGAATACTTTGAAATTTCCTGGTTAGACATCAAGTGGATGTGGCATATATCCGATCTTTTTGCCCTCAAGTGACACAGATCGTATATCTTCTTGCCAGTGTTAACACCCCAAACCACTTCAAAACTGATCTTTTTCATATCTGATTTGGGCCACATAGTCGCACATTCGGAAACAAAAGAAGCTGTCATCTGACAAAAGATTAATTTAATTTATTATATTAAATTGTATTATATTAATATATAATAAAAAATCATATCTATGTTTGTATTGTGTGAATGTGTTGTTCCTGCTGTTAAGAATAAATCTTTTAATAAGGAATATGATTTTAATTTTCTCTTTCATAGGAACGATAGCATTTTCATGGAAAGGAACCTGTTGAATCAGAGGGAAATTCAGCCAAAAGCCAAAAATAGCCATGACCGATAAGACTATCAACTATCAATTAAGGAATCACTTGAATTATTTGATCATTTGCATCCCTAGATGTTTTTATTATTATGACTAAGTAATTGAAGTAATGTAATTTGGTTTGATGAATCACGGTAATGTGATTATTCCTGTAAAGTACCTTGACATTAATTTCAGTATAGGCAAAACCGAACCAAACCATTGAGATGGTGCTCCGGTCCAGCTTGACGTATTTTCACAAACGAGGCCAGGACACAAGCCTTCCTATTCTTGCTTCGTGTGAGCATCTTACTGATAGACGATCTCCGAGGACGTCCAGCGGCGCACGTCGGCTGTTGACATTAGGAGGAACCGCGGCGGTGCAGCCGCCGCTCCGCTCTCATCTCAGTTTAATCCCGCTGTTTATCATGTCCACGGTAACATCAGCAGGTTCACGCGCACAAACCTCCAAATAACCGGCAGAGGAACAGCGTAGGTCGGTTAATAGCCCGGTGATCGGCATTCGGGCAGCGCGCCATCACCGCGGACAGGTATGTCTTCATCCGCTGCGCGAGACTTCACCGCGAAAAAGAAGCACGTCCGGTTCGCCAGCATGGAGGACGAGCAGGAGGAGGACACCTTGTTTGACAAGAGGACGGAGGCCGGCACAGGGCTGCGGAGCGCGCTGAAGAGGACCGCGGAGCCGGGCTGCGACACGCGGGTGGAGGTGGTCGGCGGCGCGAGGGGCGGACGCGGCGCCTGCGGCCGCTGGATGGTCACCCTCGCGCTGTGTAGCTCCTTCCTGGGCTTGGTACGAATTTAGAATTCAGACCATTAATGTAGATGTCTAATGGTAATCCTGTCAGAACCGGACCGGGTTCTGCTGACTAGACCAGGTTCTGTTGGACCTGATTCTGTTGAACTGGACCGGGGTTAGTCTGGTTTTTCCTGTACCGGTATCCAGACCGGATTTTCCGGCTCTTCTAGGATCAGATCCCACAAAATAGTTGATGTATTTTGACTCATTTATTTGATAAAGGAACGTTTTATACTTTTTAATTTAGCTTTTTGAAATGATTTTTCATAAGAAGGACCTATATTATGCTTTTTACATTGTTGGTATTTGTTTAAGAGAAGAAAGTTGCGGTTGCTATGGCGTGGCAGTGTAAACGTGGATACGTCCACTCCGCCGTCTGTCCTCGTCTCTGCAGGGAATGAGCATCTCCATCCTGGGCCCCACCTTCCAGGATCTGGCCCTGAACGTGAATAAGAACATCAGCAACATCTCCTACATCTTCGTGGGCCGCTCGGCAGGATACATCGCCGGCTCCCTGATCGGAGGCGTCCTCTTTGACTGCATGAACCCCCACCTCCTGCTAGGTAACCCCCCGCCCCTCGCTGCAGACGCCAGGTCTTCCTCCTGACCTCCTTCTAACCCTTCTCCTCCTCCAGGTGTCTCCATGATGATCACGGCCTTCGGGATGTTTGCCATCCCGTTCTGCAAGCAGGCCGTGCTCCTCACCGGCTTCATGTCCAGCATCGGCATGTCCATGGGCGCTCTGGATACAGGTGGGCTCCGGGTACAGGTGGGCTCCGGGTACAGGTGGGCTCCGGGTACAGGTGGGCTCCGGGTACAGGTGGGCTCTGGATACAGGTGGGCTCTGGATACAGCTGGGCTCCGGGTACAGGTGGGCTCCGGGTACAGGTGGGCTCCGGGTACAGGTGGGCTCCGGGTACAGGTGGGCTCTGGATACAGGTGGGCTCTGGATACAGGTGGGCTCCGGGTACAGGTGGGCTCTGAGTACAGGTGGGCTCCATGCAAGATTGAATTCTGTATGATTGTGATACAAAACCCGACTTCTACTGGTTCCACTCGCACAAAGAGTTCCGACATCATATTTTATTCCCAGTAGAACGTAAACGTGGTATTTTATTCCCAGTAGAACGTAAACATAGTATTTTATTATCATATTTTATTCCCAGTAGAACGTAAAGAACATATCAGATTTTGAAAATTAGGCTTTTTTCACAGACATGGATGTGATGTTAGCAACACGTCAGTAAAACGTTGGAACAGGGAAACAACTGGAGGAGTGTTGGAAAATGTATTTGATTGCTAGGCAACAAGTCCATAATGTGTCTGTCACAGGCCTCGTCTCCTAGACAAGATGTCATCCGCAAAAAAACACAGATTTACAACATCAAAAATGAATTTTTGAAAACCTTTGACCAAAAGAGATATTTGTATTCTTTGTTTCTGTATTTGTGTGTGCACTTTCATAAGCGAGGTTTCAGGATTCGAAGCGAGACTCGCAACTGATGAGCTGAATGCCAGCCAATGGGAGCAGCTGCAAATCGTAGCTGCTTTGTTAAAGCTTTAGATTTTTTTATTTATTTTTTTTATTTTGTGATAAACTAAGATGGAAATGCAGCAACTTTCACCTGAAACTGCATCACCATTCATCAGGTTTGTTTTCCCGATGCGTCGACCAATCACCTGCCACGGTAGACGTACCTGTCCTTCATCCGACGGAGGAGAATTCCTCACCGTGGTGTCAGACCTAAACCGGACCAGCACCTCAGACTCAGCACATCATAAGTGGGTCGGTTACTCACAGCCGAGCTGGAACGCCGTCTGAAATAAAAGGTAAAAGGAGAATCCACTCATGTGCAATAAGCTTCACAGAAGAATAAAATGGTAGAAAATATGAGCTCATCTTGGGTTTAATGGCAGCAGGAACAGGCTGGAAGTAAGTGTTTTGATACCAGTTCCATTTTATATCTTATTTTATATCATTTAATATTTCTCATTACTTTCTGTGAAAGGGAAAACAGCAGCCAATAGTAACAGACTGGGTTAACTGGGGGAGGAAAGGGGTTCAGTATTTTATCCAGAAAAGCTGTTATGCCATAACAGCACTGTAACAGTTGGATGGTTGGTCTGGAATGCTGAGTGATTCAAGACTTTCTTTGAAGGTGTTTAATGGTATAACATAATGAAATGATACACAAATGCCCATAATTCTGAGTAAAACATTACACTGGAGTGTGCTTGAGAAGTAAACCCTTTCACCCCATTGTGGAGCTGTACCAATTACCCAAGGAGTGAAGGTCACTGACCTTAACCACAACATTAATCTGTCAGAGTAGCTCCACTTATATATGTTTCCATTGTGAAATACTGTAATGCCTCCTTGTAGATATTGTTGGGAAAATGTGTAAAGTTTAACTGAAAAACTCTGTAGCAGTTAAAGCTTGTGTCGCAAACTTAGCTGGAAGTGTTATTCTGATGAATGCAATAGTAGATTTATTGTGGTTTAATGTACTAAAATAGAGGATGCACTGCAAAAACCCCAAATCTTACCAATTTTAGTTTTCTAATTTCTAGTCAAAATATCTTATCATGCTTAATTTAAAATTTAATCACCTAAAGAGCAACATTTTAGTGACAAACAGGAACTTGTTTTAAAACAGTAGGGGGAAATACGACTTCTGAGCATCACAAAAAACAAGGAGACACAAAACTTCACAATACTAGTCAAATACAGTGAAAAACAAGTTTTTTCAACTCATTTCAAGATCTTGTAAGGCTTGAATATATTGTCTTATTCCAAGAAATCTTATCAAGAGAATTTTTACTTGTTCCATTGGCAGATGTTTTGCTTATTTCAAGCAAAAATAGCTTGTTTTAATATTTTTAACTTACTTTTGGTGTGGCCTTTTTTTCCAGTGTGGCAGAATGATTGAAAAGGCAGAAAAACCCTTTCTGATGAATGAACCTGTTGTTATCTATGTACTGCAGCTTCAGGTCACTTTACTTGTGCATAAACAGGAGTCTGGTAATTGAGAGCAACTGCACAGCTGAGAGCAATAACCAGGCTGCACTGGTCTGACTGGGAACTGCAGCAATGTAACTTCACAGAAGCATCGCATGTTGCTGCTGGCAATTCCTACAGGGCATTCACAGTAATACGGCGAAACAGGAAAACAACACTGTGAATGCCCCTTATGGGGGTTCATAAGACTTATATTTTGAGACTTTATATGTAATTGTTTATGGATAAAAGATAACTAAATAATAAATTAAATACTGTAGGCCATAGAATTTTTTTAGAAGATATTTCAGTATATTTCATTCATACAATGCTTTTCCTTGTTTTTACCTGTTTTTACCAGTGAGACTTGTTCTACGGAGCGATTTATAATCCAGAAAATACAGTAAATACATTCTGCGTTAATTAGACTGAAGCTTTGTTCTCGTAAATGAAGAGAAGAACTTGATGAAGCGGAGGTGAACCAGCCGTGATAGTGGACCCAGTGTTAGACAGAAATCATGATGACGGCTTCACTCCCAGTGGGATCAATAACGTTTCATCTCCCGCTCTGCTATAAAACAGCGAATGACGGGGACGTACAGCTGACAAAACAACAATTCTCCTACCGTCATGTGCACATCCTCCGTCTCCTCTTCCTCCTCATCCAGTCACAGTAACTCTTCCCACCGCTCTGAACCCTGAATCTCCTCCACTTCTTTCCAATCTTTATTAATTCTCTGATTCCTGTAACGTCTCCTGCAGCTTGGATGTATCCATGTCATTCTTCTCTCCAACGTCCGTCTGTTCTTCCATAGGTCTGGATCTGCACAACATGCCATCATTACGAGGAAAACTTAAGGGTTCTTCATGCTTCCTTCTGTATGAATAATAAAACCCAAACATCTAATCAGCCAATCACATGCCAGCGAGTATTTATCCACTGGTTGCAGTCGATAGATTAGTTTGAAATAAACATTTTAGTAGTAATAATCATTAAATGTTTTGTATAAAAAGTGTCTCATTGTAAACAAATACAACTTCAATGTTAAGCTTTAGCATTTGTAAAAACTAGATTAAGGCAATGGATTCTCATGCAACTAATCGGGGTTAGAGTTGGCTACAGCAGCACAAAACCATCTTTCCTGCTAGCTAGGAACAGGAAACTAAAGTTCACACCAGGATAGTCTAGGTTTGATGGAGCAGAAATTCTGATTGTTTTTCCTCCTTAGTTTTGTTTGGATTCACCATCAGAAGTGAAACATCTGACATCTAAAGCAAACCGGGAGATTCTCATGATGACAGAGGAACGGGAGATACTCTTCGCGGATGTGCAGCACAGTTCTAGGAACTAGAAACTGGACCTGATAAAGTATATAGATGCACATAAATTCAATAATTAATTAATCTCTTGCAACATGGAGCCAAAAGAAATGTTATGTCAGAGTTCATTAGCCCTGTAATCAGCAGCAGAAACAAAGCCGCTGCATGTTCGTATGGATTATCTGACATGCAGATGGATAATCTAAACACATCCATGTGGAAGCAGACTGCATCCTTTCACTCTATTTGATCATAAATGCTGCTCTGAGCTGAAATGGAGCGTCTGTAAATGGATGAGTGCAGGTTTCTGTACATTACTGCTCTGGTTTCCATCCATCTGAGGCGGCGTGATGGATACAGGTGACACAGGTAAAGTCCCTGAAACCAGAGAAGTGCAGCTCTAGATAAATACCTCCCAGCCTCTTTCATTTCTCTGCCCTGTGAGGTCATTCTCTTTCCTATGATGCCACTGAAGAAAAATCTATGAAATGTGATGGGAATTGTCACAGCTATGGTGTAATGGTATTGGTCCTGATGAGAGAGTTTAGGCTTATTTTTCATAGTGAGTGGAAGAGCTTAAAATGTGGATTAGATGTAAATTAAGTGCTGAACACATGGATGGTTTTATGTTCCAATAGGCTGTAGAAAAGCAGCTTAGTTTGCATGGAAAGATGGATGATGGAATACAGGCTTGTTCTTAGATGCATTGGATCAGATTTAAGAAGGTTTTCAATGTAGAAAAAGGAAGCCAAAATAACTGTCCAATGAAAAAGAAAGATTGACCTCTTTAAAGTCCGTGGCATGAAAAACATCATCTGCTCCTCACCAGCTCTTAAAATGAGGTAAATGCGTCATCAGATGAAAAACACAATATATTACATTCTATCAGCGAGTGTTCCTCATCTCCATCCCTGGAGGGACGAATGTGACGGCTCACGTGTCATTAATAAATAGTCTAATAATACAATGCAGAAATTATGTGTAACAAAACAATTTATACCATCTTTACCTTAAAAGCAACAACTTGGCTGCTGAACAAGCAAATAAAGATAAATGGGAAAAAGAAGCTTAGATTAAAATACATGCAAAGCAGACGCTGGCCCCCGTTTTTAGTCACACATCAAAAATCTTGATGCAGTGTTTTTAAATTAGTTCAGTTGCTTCTCTCAGCGCCAACTCTTGACCTGAAGGCGATGGGTGCAATGCACTTTTCGTTGTCCACTTTTAAGCCATTAATGGCCCGGCCCCCTCCTATGTTGATTTTAACTGTCAGTGATCAGAGCTGGGTCCATCGTTCTCCGGCTCAGCTGCTGCTAGAGGTCCCAAGGTTGCAATATACTGTAAGCAGGGTGGGCGGACTTTTAGCTGATTATTTTTCCTGTAGTCCAGCTCTATGTGTTTGAAAGGTTCTTATCCCCTCCAGCACTGCGTATCTTTCCACTCTAAGAACCTTTCGGGTTATTTTAAATCAAATTTGAATGATTGAAAATGTATGATGTAGAATTATTGTAATGCAAAAGGTGTCCACCGGGGGGCAGATGCCGAATGAGATGAGAACTTGTTTTAAAATAAAATAATAACAGTAAAATGAGATCTTGCCCAAATACCTTCAGAGGAGACCCAGAGGCTGCTCGGCTGGAAATATTGATTTTAAAAAGTAAAAAGCAGTTTAGTCATTTCAATATTAACTTTTCTACACATGCATCTATACTGGTTTTAAGCCATCCATCAGAGGGATCAGAGTCCAACATGCTGGCGTTTTAATTAATAAGTGATGAACTACACAACAGGCTTTACTGTGTTACACAGTATTTAGTTTGAGAACATTTTTGTTCTACAATCTGAGTATATCATGCTAAAAAACAGAAAACTTCTCTTTACCACCATGCAGGGGTGAATGTGGGGAATCCATGTGAATCCATGTGAATCATGCATATTTTCTGGCTGTGTTCTGAGCTTGCATCATCTGGGATGAAGTATATGTAATAGTTGTCCTGTTTGTCTAAATGCAAATGCCACAAAAGACAAAGTTCGCACTATTGTCACTTTTCAGACCAAGTCTAAGTTGGGAAGCTTTTATAGAATTTAAACACTTTTGACGAGTAGTGCTGCTTGTATTTCTCATTTTGAACCTGTTGATCATCAAAAAAAATGTTGTATCCTCCACAGTCCCATTCTGTTTTTGTTCAAGTCTCCCCTAAAACCTGGTACGTCACATAAAAAACCCACATGGTTCAAGCATGCGCAGATACAACGTACACCAAGAAACAACAGCAACGACTGACTGGTCTGACCACCCCTCTCGATTGCAGTGAAAATTCTTTCCGATCAAGGTAACTAGGATCAAAAGTGCTCTGTGTAAAATGCAGCAAGTGTTGGCACTTTGACATCTTCCTATGAATGCTTGCCATCAGGTGTTCCCCAGGGTTCTGCTCTGGGCCCCCTGTTGTTTTCTGTGCACATGCCTCCTCTGGGTCAGTAGATAAGAACTTTTGAAGGTATTTCTTATCACTGTTATGGAGATGATATTCAGTTATATGTTTCTCTAGACTTCTTTAAATGATTTTTTCTGTTGAGCAACGACTCAAAGAACTGCCTTCCTTTTTAAAAAATGTTTTTAAATGAAATGATAAACAATATTGACATTTGGGACACATTGATTGTTGAATAAAACAGAGTAATACTCGATTTCAAAAATGTGTTGAAGTGAAAATTGTTAATTTTTCCCATTTATCTTGACACTAATCTTCCTTAATCTGAATTCAAAATCTCCATATCATGTATTCTGCCCTATGTTTTTACAAACTTTTTCCACTTTGAAATAAATATATACAACAATATTTTTACAAATATTTACCATTATTCTGGGAAGTAGGTGGGGGGGAGACACTAATAAATAGGATGATGAAGAGCAAGAAAAAGAGTTTGCATAAACGTTTAAAGGGCAAAGACAAAGAATTGTACGTGAAAGGGATGATTGTGGATTATAACATCATAGTTGTGTATTTCCTGTTAATTTAACAACAAGAAATTAAAGAAAAGTACAGACCCTGGGGTGAGTTTCATCATTTACATCCAAAAGGATTAATATTATGTTTTAATTTAACCTCCTCTGCAGTTTTATGTCAGTCATTGTTGCAGGCAAGTTTTCTTAATTATAATAAGATTGTGAAAAGCCAACAGCTTCTTATGCTTTTTCATTTTTTACTGTTGATATAGAAATATATGTGTGTGTGTGTGTGTGTGTGTGTGTGTGTGTGTGT
>JAVQJG010005629.1:0-34666 GCA_036024015.1 Craterocephalus amniculus | reverse complement strand
CGCAGCTTTGCCGGAGGATCCATTTTTTCCGAGTTTGTGCAACTGGAACGCTGTTTACCTCGGAATGACGTCACCGACCGACTTCCGCTCGGAATTCCGAGACAACTGGAACGCACCATGAGACTGATCACTAATGAATGAAATCAAAGAGTCAGAGTAGCTGAAAATAAAACATGCTTTATCTCATTCAGAGGGTGCAGCTGTTGGCACTAAATCCCATTTTACATTCCAGCACATCAACACAATGGTTCACCTTTGCCTAAAGATGACACAAAGCTTAGAGAGGCATTAAAAGAGGCACCTCCTAACATTTTTTCAGTAGAGAAAAATGCCATGGATCTTTAGTATCCGGAAAAGCTCTGTACAGTAGGTAGGTGATGTGGAAAATGAGTGTCCTGAAACAGTAGGTGCAGTCCTCAAATGGAAGCCTCCTGTGTGACAGAAACAACACAACAAAACAAATTATTTCACGATAATTACTGCTGCACTTTTTCCCAGTTGTTTTATGACTATTTCAACTTGTGCTTCAGAAACAGCTGGTTGGAAAGACCAAAAATACATGCAAAAAAAAAAAGGCTGTGTTTAGGAAAAAGTTGGATAGAAACTCATTAGTTGCCATTACTATCTAATTGAGGTGTCACAAGTTTCATTTGTAATCTGTAATGGAAATTTTATACAACACTGTCATACGGCCAAATTACTTTTCTTTTGTATTGATATGGAACAGCATTACATCAATACGATATATCCCAGAGAAACAAGAGATACTTGAGGGTAGAAACAGATCTGTGCCTTTGCTTTTAAGGCCTGTGAGTCAGATGAACAATCCATGAAAACCAAAAAATATGTCAGGCCAGCTGGTGTTTGTAATTTATCCTTGGGAGTAAAAATGATTGTTTACATGTGTGTTTACCCTCATGATCTCTCCAGGCTGTACCCTGCCTCTGGTTTAATATCAGCTGTAATGTGCTCTAGCCCCCCCATTATCCTTAAATAAAATTCAGATGAATTTTCTTAAAATTGTGCTTCAACTTTTCTTTTGTTTTCACTGTCACATCTTTAAATTTTTTTGTGCAAATGACTGTTTTTATGAGCAAATGACTGATCAGGAGAATAACGACATCTGTTGCTTAAATTAAGAGAGGACTTCAGCTTGGTGCAATATGACCCCAATTTGTAACAGAAATTACGTGGCTTTAAAAATCTTGCAACAAGAGTATTTTGCAAGACAACGTTGGGTTTAGGCCAAAATATTTCATCCTCTTATCTTCCTCTGTTTAGCTCAAATATTGATCCACAAACCGAATGATGATCTTATACTGTATGAACCTGGGCTATGTGAAAATAGTCTTTCTAGGTCTATGAGGACCTGTTTCCCCAGTAGTTCACAAACTTTCTGTCCACTGAGAAGGCAAGACTTAAAAGGTACAGTATATCTGTTATCTGTGTCAGTGTTAAATGTTTGTAGCACTCTTATGTTTTTCTTTTGTGTATCACACGTAGAAGCCACATCGCCTCCTTTCCCTTCTCTTTCTACTTTCTCAATCAGCATCTTCCTCCAGCGGTACAATAAAAAATAAAAAAGCCACTGTGTCGCTAAACCACACATACAGGCTTGGGAGCTCATTTGAAAGAGCCTCTCTCAGTAACTCCATTTCTCTTCAGTGACCTGGACTGTTGGCGCTGGGCAAGTTTAGAGCGGACTTTGGGAGGAGACAGACTGTAATCTCAGCCATAATCCATTTTAATCAACAATAACACACTACATCCAGTCCCAGGGTGAGGCCACAGAGCCTTTCTGAGACCCAGATTTACATCTCTGTGAGGCAACGCTGAAATATGGCTTTGATTTATTTGGGTTTTATTTGGCACAAATTGTCAGAGTTACAGATCGCATGGCTCGGCCCTTCCCCTCAGGCATCCATAGAAAGTACTCCTAGTTGTGCTTAATTGCAAAAGAAACTCTTTTCATCCCCACCAATTTTTAAAAATGCCACAATAGTATAATGTATAATTTTACTTGTATAATCCAACTTATATTAAATTATCTAAAAGCAATTTCATTCAATCATGCAACTGCTCTGCAAATTATTATGAAGAATTATAATATGGATCAGATATTTTAAAATTTTTAAAAAGTTGACAGAATGAGTGTTTATAAGGCACATGAAGATACATCAGACATTATTTTTGGTTTGGTGTAAATATTTTAAATGTATGAATATGTAAACTGGAAAAATGGTATTGCATATGAAATAAGTAAATGTATATAGTTTTTTATTTATATTGTATAAAAAAGTGTAAAAATTTGGGGTAGGACTTTACTGTCCAAAGGTGCAACTACAATGCTCTCCCTGAATGACTTTTATTTTATCTTAAAGATTTCTTTTTACTTTGCTTTGTTTTTATGTTTGAAAGAATTGATCAATTTTTCATTCATATAAGCAGATAAAAGTCCATTGAAGTCATGTTTTAATTATATTTCTTTTTACATGCTCCAAATTTAATAAATGTAAACATTACAGATTTAAAACAAATATCATCACTATTATTGTGCAACAGTATTTTCTTAAATGCATACAACTACCTTTTGTGTCTCGTGATTTTGCACTTCACAAAATCGCTTCCAGTTTAATTTCTCTGCATCTGTAAACTGTATTTGCAAATTCCTGATTGCTCACTAAAGACTGAAGGTTGAAATTCTACTTTTTAAATATTGCCTGTTTCCTGTCATATTGGTTTCAGAAATCAGCAATCAGATGCAACTATTATCTTTTTTTTAAGCTTTCATTTTTTGTAAATGAGAATTTGAAAAACAGAAATTGAAATTACCTTACCGACTGTATAAGCACTCAGCTTCACAGCCAGGCACAGCATGGCTCTGTCAACAGTACACAGACTTAATTACACTTGCTGAAGTTCTACATTAAACTTCTATTACACCAATCTGGCTCTGTAAAATGGCTTCTTTGTGCACTAAGTTTCCTTCAAGTGACAGGATGTGTTAATATCACTTGCTTGATTGGATGTGATAAGTTTTGCACGCTCCTGTGTGGGTGTTTTTTTTTTTTTTTTGTTGTGTAATAAAGCTCAGTGTCTTATAAAAAAAACCCTCCCTGCATCC
This sequence comes from Craterocephalus amniculus, assembly GCA_036024015.1. Lineage (NCBI taxonomy): Eukaryota > Metazoa > Chordata > Actinopteri > Atheriniformes > Atherinidae > Craterocephalus > Craterocephalus amniculus. Next base: position 31,542 of record JAVQJG010005629.1, on the reverse strand, counting down.
AAACGTGGCTTTGAATCGGCGTCTTTGTCTTCCTCTGCAGATTCAAATCATCAAGCCAGTGCTTTGCACCGTCGCCATGGGAATGATGGCCACCGCTACCAGGAGCTCACTGTTTACTTTGGCCAGAAATCAAAGCGGGTGCAGAGGTGGGGATGGCCGGGGTAGAGTAGGAGGTGATGTGGCTTGACATGGGATGGTAGAGGTGAAACAGCATCTCAACTGTGGCTTTGTCCCCAAACTGGGAGCCTTAACGCACCCGTCCATCCCCGAGGGATGTAATCTGTTTTCCTGACCACCTCTGCCTTGTCATCAACCCGAGATGCTGCTCCTGATCCTGACAAGATCTGCACGCGTCACAATCTACACAAGATCCCACCCCCTGCATGCATGCCTGCCCCCAAATCAGTTTGTTTACTTTGGCACGCATGGTTGGGCTCCATTAAAACAGATACAGTCCGCTGTAATGTGACAATATCAACAGCCTTCCCAAAAATCAATAAAGCTGCTGTTCACAGCCCAGAAGTGCGACAGATCAAATGAAACAACTGTTGTAAGTGACAGACACTCTTTTGTTATAGCAAAGGCAAATCACATGTGGAGTAATGAAAGCGAAATGACTGATTTACAGAAAAACTACACTGTTGATCTTTTATCCCCTGAAGGATAAGCAGGAGAATTTCTTACAGAGCTCACATCACCTACGTGGCAGTTCATCAGATGCTGAAATTCTAATTTGTATTTATTGTCAGCTCTGCTGTACAAATAAAGTCATTCAAATTCATTTTCATTGGACCGGGCCATTTATCACTGTCAAGAGTCGCAACCGGCTTACAGCTCCTTCACCGAAAAGAAATCCCTGTTTTGACAGGCACTGCTGAGGTGCATGCTGCAGAGGCTGGGACAGGCGCTGTAGGGGGTCTTTGGCTTACAAGGCTCACATCCCAGGGCCCTCTAACATTCAGGTGTAAAACCCCTCCGCCAGCACAGCAGGACTAACATTGCTTGGGACTTGCAGCGCCATGGTGTCTGCAGCAGCCCCTGAGCCTCCCCGTCTGTTATTAAAATAGAAACAACCTCACACCAAGACAGGCTCACAGTTAGCTAAGAAGAATCTAAATATTCAACCGATTTTAGGCTCATCCATCTTCTTTTTTTTAAAATGAAGCAAACCTGATGTGAGCAGTTTTATTTAGCTGTCATGAATTAAGTCTACTGGGTGGGCGCACCTGACTTTACTGGTTGATGGTTCCCTTTGGATAGTTTCATATAATACATAGTTTTGAGTTAGTTTGCTTGTCTGTATGTTTCATATACTAAAAATCTGAGGAAATATTCCGCTTTGTCTCATTGTACATAAGATCTTCCAAGGGCTACAGGTGGTGCCCTCGCTGGTACAAAATACCAGATGATCAACAGATGACTCTCCGTGCCATTCACCTCTGTTTCCTGCTCAGCAGCACAGCGGATATCAAAACCACACATGTTCCTTCTTCACTCTAGATTCCCTGTCTGGAAATGGCCCCCTGAGGGTCAAACTTCGGCTTCTTCCTGCTATTTGCAGGTCAAAGGCGACAGGCCTGGTGCTGAGGCGTTTCCCATACAGCTCTACTGGATTCACATTAAAACCTATCGGAGGACCTACCTTCGTGCATCAAAAAACGCAGCGGAAGATAAAAATCTTGTGTGGGCGACTTGATGCTTTCAACGGTGAGTTTATTGAAACTATAAGCAGAGGATCTGTTGCTATCAACTGACCCCAGGGGTGGACGTGACCAGATGTAAGGGAGAAAGAAGCCAGATGGGAGAGGAGATAGTGAGATCTGTCTCGCTGAGTTTAATGAGATGTTAAAGAATGAAATATGAAAGGTACAATGAAGGATTTTGGACACACAATAAACTCTATGTTTTGGGCACAAGTTGTTCTTTGAATAGATTATTTGACAGATGAAATCAATCTGAAATAAAACCCCTGTGAGTATTATGAGCAAGGGGAATTTAACTGGATCTCGGAGCATTTTTCTAGGGCCTCATTAGTGTCATGATTGATTTCCCCTCCGATATTGAGCTTTGGTCTCCTTGAGAGACCCTGTAGTATGGAAGCGGATCTGTCGAGTGGAGTGACGATGATGGGAGCCGTTTGACACATGTGTACTTTTACAGTGAGGGGACATGCATAATGCATGCAGCCTTAACTAAATATCCACCGCCCCGACTCGACTGGGGTGTTATCTGGTGTGCGACGCGGACTCTCTTCCTGCGTGGGATGGTGTATCACATTCCTAGAGGCCTTGCTTCCTCCAGTGTGGGCATAGAGATACTCATAAGCTGCACGGCTGTGCATGCAAACACACACACAAATATATATATATATATAAATATAATCAGACATTTCCCGGCTGATTCAACACCAGATGTTGTGTTTCAACATCTGCATTCAGAATTTTAATGAGGGGGAGACATGATTTCAGATTCACATTGGACAAGTGCTTGTCCGATTGAAGAAAAATAAAGGTCAAGCAATTGTTCGTTTCAGTCAACTGGATGTAATGGCTCGCAAGGATGCATTTTGTCAATCGGAAACATTTAAATCTATTTATTCATACATATACCGCATGTGATTAAGTAAGGGGGAAAGATGTAAGAACTTCAAAAGCATCTTTAACCAACACAGAGCCATGTCTGATCTCTGCCTGACGCCATAGTGGAGGCTGCGTGGGCTGATTACAGGATATCTGGCTTGATAGATCATGTTGCTACTATCAGGTTATACAGACACAGCTGCAGGTGTTTCTGCAAAATATTGCCATCATAAACTCACAAAACATTTATATGATGGAAGTTCATCCACAAACAATAAGAACAGCAAACATATTCATGACATACACTTACCGTTGATTAACAAACAAATTCCAATAATATTATCTTGGTCCAAGATTGGTTTGGCCTTTTTTATTGCAAGAATGAATAATAGAGAGAATACATGTGTATGTGGGTTGGATTATCTACAAACTATGGTCCTTATATATCAGATAAGCCATAAACTGGTCATGTAACAGAATGAATTTCAGTTTGGATTAATGTGTATTGCAACTTTGGGACACATTGGCTCAGCTCAGCGTTCCTTAGGCTGATTAGACGACAGATAAGATGACTCAGAAGTCTACTGTACTGTTATGAGAAAGAAAAAAATATTCTGCAGAAATTACGCTGATGAAAGGAAAAAATGGTTTAACAGTTATTTGGAAATAGATATAGTCAAGGAAGGGTGAGAAAAGAAAAGAAAATTGGCAGCAGATTTCTGAATTTAATTCGGTTTTTTTTTTAGGAGTTTTTGTCCATTGGATTTAAAACAAAACCAAGCAAACAATAGATAATCCTCCAATGTCTCCAAGAGATAGCCACACTAATGTTTTTGAACTGACCTAAAAATAAATGAATTTTAAAAAAGGAGTCATATGACCCTAATAACTTTAGAATACGTCTTAGACAAGTTAATTTTGTGGCCGATTTCTTTCTGTGTTGGAGAATAATTAGGTCCGATATCACAGACCAATCTAGCTGAAGCGGTGGTTGCTTGGGTTTTAAGCGTGTGGCCGCACAGCACTCAGTGTGAGCACCTAAAGGCCTGTCATCAGCACCTCTTATGAAGCCAGGTTCGGCCCACAGCCATCCTGATTGTCAGAGGCTGAGAGTCTTTTGGGTTTCAGCTGAAATGGAATCGTACCCAAGGTGCTTTCTAAGGCCCATTTGACTGGCTTTTACACTCTACGTGCATTATATGACTGCTTTGTGGTTTCAGCCAACTGTGGGCCTTGCCTGAAAATGAACCCCTGATGGTAAGGAACTGACTTATATCTGTGTGTTTACATCTGTCAGGAGAAGGCCAGAGTCAGCACCGTAACTGAGGCTCCTCTGCTGATGTCAAAGTTATGATACTTCTCTGAAGCATACAAGTACCCTCCAGACAGCCTGAGCTGATAGGTTCCAGGGGAATATAGATCTGAAGATTGTGCAGTACTCACAGGTTTTAAAAGGTTTTCTAGGACATTAAATTTCTCCATGATTGGTAGAATAATGTTGTATTTTAAATGGATATATTTAGTAATTTATTTAGTGTGATCAGAAGGACTCTGCAGGAACCTTTTTTAAAAAATGTAGATTTATTGGAAAGTTTTTTTTAGAAATGTTCTCCTTTTTTTGTCTTATTTTAAAAAAGTTTTTGTTTGCAGTAGCCCACTCCAAATATCGCCACGGAAGATGCAGACATTTAACATCGAAATTAACTCACATTTTCTTACAGTCTAAATTAGTCATGTTAGTTGTATTTATTTATCTATTTTATTGAGTTACAGCATAACAGAAGTGAGTTCTGTCTCCTCTCGCAGGTTGTCAGGTTAGTTATTTTCTCAAGGTTCACATTTGAAGTGTCTTCCCTCCCAGTGTGACTGAAAAACAGATTGGCAGGAGATTCAAATGCAACATAGAAAAAAAAGAACAAAACCCAAAAAAAAACCTTTGCTCTCCTGCACAAAATCTTCAAAATTAAAATGTTTTGACATTATAAAAAAATCCGACTGATACTGGAATCACATGATCTGGTGAGATGAGCGCAAAATTAGTTCTGCAACATAAAGCTTCTCCAGGACTTCTGCAGTAAGGTGGTCCTGTAACAGTGACGCTGAGCGGTCTGATGATATGGAGCTGCATGAAGATGTTTTAAGTTGGATTTCACAGTAAACACAAAGCTTAAAGTCCACATAACTCACGGATGATACAGGTTTCACCCAATCTTGTGTAACACAGTAAGTGCAGAACTCTTCTCATTTACAGTCGGATATCAGAAAAAAATGCAGAGCACATGAATACGGCTGCTTTAATATTTTTTTTATAGAAAAAGCAGACCTGAGCAGAAGCAGGAGCCAGGAGGGGTCCTTTGGAGGCCTAACCCTGGGGTCCGGCATAGTGTCTGTCAAAAGCATAAACATAGGGGACCTCCAAACCCATATTGCTGCACCACTGCCAAACACCGCCCACCAAACTAACCACCACTATCAAACCAGTTGCTTTCACTACTGTTCTGAAACCTTCACTTTCCCACCAACAGTTTGTTTTAGAAACACACATTTTGTACGACCACAACCCAGCAGAGCCTGTTATGATTTTGTAGCCATGAACTATTTAAACATAACAGGAACTGTACAGTACTGGCCCTGAAATCAAAATGAATGGTGGAAAAGAGGTCCAGATACTCAAGGTAGAGCTTGAGTGTCCACTCTGTCAGCATCACATTTTCACACAGTCTCCCGGTCTTGCCAGTGTACACTGGAGCGTGCATACACAGTGCTTTTACAATTCCTGTTTTGACTTTAGATGGTGAATTTTGCACATTCAGATAAAGTTGGACCTCAATCATCAAACGATGAATGAATTCAACAGCGAAACTGTTTATCCTGATAAGTTAACAGTCTCAAAGAGAAAGGCTGGCCATTCCCAATTTAAAAGTATTACTGTAATAAGTGCAGCTTTAACAGCATGTGTGGGTGGACAGCCAGAAACCTGCTTCTCTATATTTCAGTTGTTATCCAGAATTGAGCACTGCACTAGCTCAGACTCCATTTCAACACCACAGAGTCTGTCTTGTGTAACGTGCAATCAGACCAGCTGCCTCCACCCACTTCTTCCTCTACTACTTCCAGAGAGAAAGAGGCGTCTCAGCTGGACTGAGATCAAAATAAGAGGAAAACCGAAGCGGAAGATCTTAGACAAGCCCGGAGCTACTCAGATGGAATCACTTCAAAGAGAGACCTGCAAATAGTTGCAGAAGGCAAAGCCTTCAGTCAAATTCTTGCACCTGCTGACCAAAAAAAAGTTTCCCTGAAAGAGTATCGTCAAACCTGTTTGTGATGCTACACAATTTTAATGGAAGAATAATACATTTCCACAAACAACATGACCATCCAACCTAATTAAAGTGCAAAATGGCTTGTTGACCTTGCTGTTTAAATCTAAGCACTGAGCTCCTGCAGGACTGTAAATATTATTGCTGCTAAAGAAGTGCCAAGTATTATCTGTGACAATGAATTCACGAGCCTCTAGTGTTTTATACCCAAATAAACACTTCAAATGTTGTTTTGATTCTGATGACTGAATTTTAAAAGAAAATAAATAAATGGACATTTATGTACATTGTTAAAATATGGTGTTAGTCACAAGAGACACACTGAGGTGTTAGGAAATATAATTTATATTCTTTATTACTTTGCCTATTTTCAGACGAATGGAATACCTGTAAAAAAGTTAGTCTTATTTCAGCTTTCTACCAGATCACTTGTTCAATGTCATGGTCCCAAATTCCTGTCACAATTTTTTAAAATCTATTTTCTAAAAAAACAAGGTTGATCATTTTGTGATATTCTTTAAATACGTAAAGAACTAATTTGTTGTTTAAGTTTCTGCAGGAGTGACAATTGTTCGATTTTGTTCAGCTCTAATGCATAGAAACTTAGGCTTGTATTCCTTTTCACACATGTATGTGGTGTCTTTTGGTTTCTCTTCAGTGTCCACAATGTCTGAATAAATCCAAATAAACTAAAGCACCTTTTTCATTTTGAAAACTTGATCCAACAATACAAATACAGTAAACTGAAAACAAGAACATGTCAACGTAAACGTCCTCTATGAGTTCTTGTCCAAATAAAGTTTGTCTTTGCAAGGTGTGCCGGAGAATCCCTCCTGTCAGTCACGTCATATGTTTGGACATTTGTATCATTCCTCTCCTACGTTGGTGGCCTGATCATGCCTCAACAATGGCTGGGGGGGCCGACTCCAAGACACACAAACGTGTGTGGTGGAATGTGTCTCATGTTGTGGTATTATTTCCTACTGAACAGACTGAGAGGTGTCACGTCATTTAATTACACACAGCTTACAACTTCTGTCTGCCTTACACCCCTGGCCTTCATCTGGTTTAATACTGGTTACTTTTGCAGAGAAAATATGAATATGATCTTTTGTTTGTACAGCTTTAATTAGCCCTTAATTAATATTGTCATCTCAAGAGCAGGCTTCAAATCAGGCTGCCAAATTAAGACGACATTGTGTCTGTGGAATGCGGCTCAATTTCAATACAAACTGAAGTGCGAGCCAGCCGACAGAGAGGGAGCAATACTCGCGTTATGTAAACAGAATGAAATAGATCCTGACTTCATGCATGCTATTGCTAACATGACAAGACAACATCTGTTTTCGCAGGGCCTCAGGGTTCAGCCAGCAGACGAAATTATGTTTTATTAAGGAACTAATATTTCCCTTTTAGTGGTGTTCGAGATGAAGAGAGGGCTTATGTTGCACAATTTGAAGCTGTTACTTGTTGAATTTGGGAGTTACCTTGGTGATGGCCTTGTCTTTGTCATTACAGAGTTTACTGAAAACTGAAACCACATCCCACTGAGGGATATCAGAATGCACTTGCTGGAGAAATCACACTGTACCTTTGCTCTTTCGCAATTATCCCATCTCAAAGTAGAAAGATAGGAAATGCATACATGCGGAGTGTGGGGAGGGAAAGAACGGCTGCAGTAAATGTCAAATGTGTAAAGGACTCCTGTGCTAGACTCACGGTCGATGGCGTCTCCCTGCCACCTCACGTTCTCATTTCCAGACACACAAAACCAGAAGTAGTCTCCAGGGCTGAGTGAACACCACATGAAGGCTGTCTTTGTCCTCTGTGACTGTGGCACCAAAGCTTGCTAACACTGCAGTCCTTGCCTGCAAACACCCATGTGTCACCCAAGAGGTGTCAGACCAAACGTGCCTGTAACACTGGTATCAGGCAGTGTGTATAGTTTTTGTGTTCTAGACATGTTTTTCTATACATGTCTTTGGCTTGGTTAAGTTTTTGGATCAGAAAGCTGTGTGGAAGTGTGGGAGTCATTTCTAGGCTTGCCCTACTCTGAGTTCACTTTGGAAGGGCGAGGTAGTTATTGTATTTGTGAAGTAAGCATGACATTTTCTTACGGACACTCCCTTTTACTAGATTTATAAACAGGAGTCAGGAGAAGGGCCAGTTCTTAATAATTTTCACTGTGAACAGAGACCTTGCTTTCTCTCAGCCAAGTGGTCGCATTTGCATGAACACAAGCATGTAAGCATGAAGATTTGTATATTTATACACCAATTTGTGGCTCTTACTAGAGCATAGGCTTACCCAAACAAAGTTACCTTGCTTTCTTGAATCATTATTTCCGTAGGTGTGTGTTGTCTTACTGTTTAAGTCCCGCTAGTGTCATGCCTCTACTGTATAAAGCTGTCAGTGTCAGTGTAGGCCCCGGCAAGTCTGCTTGTTTAAATCAGTCTAAAGGCAACAGACCTGTGTTGCTGGACCTGTTTATGTGAACAAGTGAACTGCCACCTTGCTGTGTGGCTTAAGCAAAGTAGCTAGGGCAAATATATTCACTTAAATATATTCACTTTATTCAATATATTTGCTAAAAGCACACAGCAAGTTTCAAAAGTTGGAGAGCTACAAACATTCGAGGCTTTACAAACATTTAAAACACAGAATTAATACTTAATATGGCAATCCATTAATATTTAAAGGAATTTATTTTACAAAAATGAGGGGTTTTGAAAATGTCATGAATATTTCTATGAAATTTGTATTACATGCCCAAAATCTTGCACATATGTACAAAAACAACACCTTACATAACTTCTGGGCTTTGCAATTACAAACAGCATGTAATGGTTAGAGCTGGATGAATTTGTATGGAATTTGGTTCAAATAAATTCATCCAAGAGTCATGACTCTGTTGAATGATTTGTTTATGTTCATTCAGCTTGATGTTGCTCATTACATCATATTCAACCCATTAAATGCATCTGCAGAACTTTTCTCTACTTCACTGCCAGAAATAGTTAACATTTTACACTCTTCCTATCTAAGCAATGCATCCTAACTTAACATTACATAACTGCCCTAATGTTGAAACTCAATTCTTCTGACTGTTTTTAATGGCACAGGGACATTCATAATGCAGATGCCTGTATCATCCTGGGAGTGAGATACTGCACTTCATAACTCTGTGTTTCAACTCGAAGAAACATGTGACAGAAGCGTTTTGATTTACAGCACCGCATCACAAGCAACTGGATATCACCATAGCAGCTTTTCTGTCCGTACAGAAACCCAAGAAGCCATTATACAAGAGTCAACATCAGACTAGTTTTTACTCGCTGGAGCTCTGAACAGAGAGAGGATGCAAGGTGGATGCTGACTTACCCTTACAAGAAAATCTGCCAAAGTTCAGTTGTGATGATTTAAGCTTATTTGTTGCATTAATTATGTTAACTTCTCAGAATAAAATAATAATAATAATCAGATTTCTATGATTTCTATACTTTCATTGAAGCGTGCTTTCAGACAATGCTTTCGTTGTAGCATAGAAAAAAAATTCAGACCCCTGACAAGCCACCACACGCCAGACTATACCCTTGCCAAAACCAGTATGTGTGGTCAAACCAGCCACCTCCAATTCTGGAATGAGCCTGTATCCAGACATTAATAGTGAATGCATTGAAACAGAACAGAGCAGACACAGGATTTGACAAAAACACATAATTATGGAAGATGTGGCAAAATTAGCATGATTAGACATAAATGTCTAGCTTTTCAACTCTATATACTGTAGGTGTCAAGACCTGCATATTCATTACCAAATATGACATGTCTTATTGGATCATTTTAACAATGTTAAATGTGGTCTTTACATAAAAATCTTCCTTAATACCAGCAGAAATACTTACATCTTGTACTATATGTTTTCGAGAAAAAAAATACTGCATTCCACTGTTAATAACTTTGAAACACTACTATTGCTACAAATGTGAGATTTCTTACAATCTCACACTCACAATCTCTGACGCGTTGATGTAAAAGAACCAACTGCTGAGACAAATCAGTGTATTAGAAACAAGAAAATATTGGGGGGAAACTCAGGCCTTGGAGTGAGTTGCCACAGTTGGATTTGACACCTGCACCGAATCAGCTCCATCCCGATGAAGGAGAAATAGCCCTCCACTCTTTAGAGACGTGCAACGCCCTGTGGTTTGCATCTTTGTGGAAATGGATTTATACTGCAGCAGCTTAATCAGCCCAAATACACTTGAACATTTTTGCAAGAAAAACCAAAGGTCAAAAAGTGCTGACTATCACAGACGTTTCTCCATGGTCACCTGACCTCAACCGACACTGAATATTTATTAGAGGTAAAATCTCAGTATTTCTAACATTGAAGGTGTCTGTAATACTGGTAGATCATTCTGAAATAAGATGCTGCTGCTTTTGCACGAATCTGTTGAGTCCATGCCAGATTGAAAATTACCAAAGCAAACATAGAATATGTTTGTACGTTTTTCAGAAATTCAACTCTTTATTGAAATTGTTCAACCAAAAATATGATATAACAGCATATCTTGTTATAGATTTGAAACAAATTCAAAACAGAAGTGGTGGCTTTCGGTGTCTTTTGGACTGCAGTGTGTATTAACATACCTGTCTACTGTCAGCAGACGTATAAAGTTTCCTTCCTTGTTTTGTCGGAGGAGCTTGTAGACTGCTATGGCATTCATGCCTATGTTTGGCACGTAGACATAAGGCTGGTGGGAACCACTTTTCCCTGAAGTCACATGACATGTTTCCAGTCTGCTGGCAATGCCAAACCAAACGCACAACCTGCATACAGTCTGCAGAGTACATGCAGCTGGTTTCATTCCAAAACATTCTGGGATTGGATCCACGAGAGCTGCTGTGTGAGTGTCTGTGTGTATGTCTGTCTTTGTGTGGTTTAGCCGGTGTGTATGTATGCATGCTTGTCACAATGAATATGTATGCACCATGCCAGCTTCCAGTGCCCACATCTACACATCCAGCAAGGTACACTGCGGCGCAAGTTCTCGCTTAGGTTGTGCCAAATAGCTTCTTATTCCCCTACCCAGCCACAATCTCAGAGCTGGACCAGCAGCTCCACCTCTTAAAAAAACCATTGCAGATACCTCAGCACACCTTGCTCACACCACATATTTCTGCACCACAATGTGCCACAGTGTGCTGGAAGCCTTACTGGAGTCCTCTGGCCATTTAGTGGAAGGTTTTTATTTAGAATAACTTATGCACAAGAAGTTTTGGCTTAGTTTTTCACCATGAGTACTTGGAGAGAAAAATGAACATGCTGCTGTTCTAAAAGACATTTATTAAAGACCTTTCTATACACTGCAACCTTTTTTTTTCTAATTCAAACACTCATAGTAGATCAGTTGTTCAGGTTCAAACAGAAAAATAAAGACTGAGGGGTTAAAATGGCCGATTTCATGGCCATGATGTTTGACGTAAACAGCTCCACACAGCGTAGGTGCACACTGAAGGTGTAAAAACAGACACTTAACTTCATTTGTGGACATTTGGGAGACTAATTAAAAACTTTTCCTGGTATTAGATGTATCCAGTAGCGTACAGCTAATGTGTGAAGTGGTCTTTCCCGAGTAATAAAGGTGCACAGGACACCGCTGACCTTTCCAGAGAGACCGCCAAACACCTGACCTTCTCACAGCATTCAGTGGGAGTTCAGATTCGAAGGATTTATGAGAGAAGGTGAGAGGCTCTGGCATTGGTTCTGCCCCATCACTGACCCTCCGGGGTCCTGCTCTCCCTTGTGTGTTGACAGTGTTACTGCGCATGTGGACCCCTGAAAGATTAGGTGTGCTTTTCTCCCAATTGTTCTGACCCCTGTAAACTGGAGCCTGGTCACCAATAGGCTTTCCCACTTGGAATATCTCACCCTTAAATGATCTCTTAGGTATTGGGGCCTCTCAACGTGTGCCTGCAGTGGTCTACAGGAGCCCCAAGACTGGGTTCATTAACTCTGCATTGATTGCTTGAGCCTTAAAAGCGTCCGGCAATGGCAGGGATAATATGACTCAATGAAATGGCAATGCGAGTCCCCAAAGACTAATTACGCTACAGACAAGCAGGTTTGTTAAGGTTTAATGTGCCTTGTATAGAATCCACATTTCTCCAACGTGAGTTATGAGAAGCCTTGCCTGAGTAACAGTTGCTATTAACCTCCACATTATCATAACAAGGAGGTGTTTACATTGTATTGCCATTAACTTTTCTTGATTAAATAAGGAAGATAAAAGTCCCCCTGCTTTTCCCCAGCTCTCTTCATGTTTATTCTGCAGTGACAGCACATTTAATTCCGTGCTTACTTGCACTGTGGTGCATCTAATACTTTTTACCCTATTCACCTCTTGAGGATGCTGGTAATAGCTGCCAGTTAGATTTGGGATCAGGCCTCTTTTTAATGCTGTGTCAAGCCTGTCCAGACTATATTGCTTGTGGAAGCTAGTTCAGATGTGATTGATGAAGGCCATGATGTCCTGTACCCTCCCAGGTGAACAGACCCTCAGAAGTGTAGTGTATCAGGGTGCTGCGTGAGATAACATTAGAGCTTTCCTCCCCTGCCACCATCCTGCTAGGAGACTCATTCATCATGAGTATGAAATACCTCTCACTTCAGAGTACGGCTCAAATATGATTGAGTTTTCACTCTCTGCTGTTTATGAAGGAAAAACAAAAATGGCTCTTCCAACTTTACTCATCTGTCAAAGAAACATTTAAGTGCTCACTGACCAAAATTAAAGGATCTCTCAATAGTTTGAATAATGTCATGTATTGACATACTTTGTCAGCTCTTATGAATCATCATGGGGTTGTCGTTTCTTGCGCTGCTCCCACCTACCAACTAATACATTTTGGTCAGATTTGATCTGGTTACCCAAAATGTGTCCATGTAATCACTTTACAATAATTTCCAAAAATCAAGGAAGTACCACAAATAACAGTTTCCTATAAAATAGCTGTATTTTTCTATACTGTGTGGGTGTATGAATATACCGCATTTTTTTCCAAATTTACCACAGATTCAGTGCTTCGAATAGTCTTAGCATTAACATAATAATAATATCTTCACGTTAAGTTAAATGACTGTAAATGTAATTTGGAAGATTCATCAATGTTCATGCCAAACCTGTAGAGGCTAATATGATTTTTGAAAACAGCTCCAACCACATGATTGCTATTAAGCATCACATTCATACATTCAATAAACAGAAATTTCAACAATAAGCTCCTGTTTATTATTAGTATGAAGTGAATGGTGTACGGGTGCCAAGAAATGAACTGATGTGGTGGCAGTGATGCCTGACACTAGTAATGAAGGGAACTGGAGTTGCCTCTATTTCATTTAATAATTTTATGCATTTCTTTTCACCAAACACAGTGTAAGGCATTTATTTGGTTTGTGAACTCAAAGGCACATGTTTCATATTCATCTCTTATAATTAGGCCAGACTGGAAAAACTGACCACACCATTTTTTTTTAAGTGTACGTCTCTGGAAAGGTGTGTGGTGGGCCTGCAAAATAAATGTATGTATGCATGGCATCTCTCTACCTGTGAGATTTATAACCAAGTATGTTGTAGACACTGCAGAGATTGAACAGCATATAAAACAGAGCCTACCGAGCCAGAAACCACCAGTAGACAAACTTCTTTTCTTTAACTATTTAAATGTTCTTGAAAAGAACCAAAGTATTCACTGAGGCTTGAATGGGGCAGCACATGTTTAACTATCAAAAATATGCCTGAATCTGTTCTTTAGAAGGACTATGTTCACAGTAAATATGTGTCTTCATCATTCATACGTTATTAGCTTAAAGGCCATAATATGCTCAGTGTTCCTGTCTGACTATATTGTTAATCTATTATTTTGATATTTTCTGAGTATTAAATGAGGAGAAAAAGACACAAAATGAGTTAGGTTCATCAGAACTTGAACAGAGAAAACCCATACAGTCAACATTTAAAATGACACACCTGAATAGAGTTCTAGTAAAAACCAAAATGGACCGTGTTTCCAGTTTTGGAAAGAAAAAAAACAAAACTCTAGAATAAGTCCTTTTTTTTCAGGCTATTTCAGTTGTTTGTTTTCCCTAGAAATTCAGGGAGAGTCAGTTTTACCGAGCAAACAGAAAAGACTGCAAAAGTAGAAAATAAACAGTGGATTGCTCTATTTAAGTCATAAGACACAGAGGGAGGATGCCCTCCTGAGTCATGCTGATGAGCTGGGACTGTTTTCCACTTTCTGGGACGAGTCATCAGCTGATGGAAATTCATAAGCAGTCGTATTTACGCCATTCTGTTTTTCTGCCCCCTTTGAACTTGGTGAATTAAATACTCACACTTTGTCAGACTAAAAATCCTATGTGCTGGATATGAAATTAAATAGCCCTCACGTAAAATAATTCACAACTGCAATGTTCTGTGTTATCAATTAAACATATAGGAAGCATCAGATATTTTGCCATAAGCAGGTGACTCAGTTTGTGTTTCATCTGGATGCTGCAAAAGCTATCGGTACCGCTCTGTCTGACATGTGTTTTGAGCAAGGAGGACTTTCTCTGAACTGTATTATGTTTAAACCTCCTGTCTGCGCTCTAACCGAATTTGCAGGGATTTATCACTGTTTTCATTATAATCACAAATTCTTTCAGCCAGACCTCAAAAGCCAAAAGCTGTCCTCAACCTTCATATGCAGGGAAGACAGAAGATAAGGGTTAACAAAACAACGCACTAGATTATTTTTGCTTCTGAACAGAAACCAGCAAGTTCAGAGTTCATCATTGCTTATGACATGATGATTTGATGTCACATGGCCAGCATTATATTCTATGAAAATATGAGGAGACATGTGTATTAAATTTCCTCAAATGGAGACGCTGCAGGAGAGCATTTGCCAGCTCTGTCGATGGAGGATGAATGTTTATTTTAAAAGTGATGTTTGGATATTGCTTTATTTCCAGATACTTGCAGACGGCTCAGCAGGTCAGTCTGTTAAAGGGACTATTTTTTGAACAAGGAGCATGGATTCAATTCTCGTACTGCAGGACTCTCCACTAGCTACGCTGGGACAATGTGATTAAAAGGACAGCCGTGATACGATAGTCTGTGTCACCGCATCCAAGTAAAATAAGCAAAAGACTGGCATGCTTTATTTGTGAACATGACCATGAAATATCAAGATGGTGTTAAAATACGAAAGGGAAATTCAAACACAGGGTGTTGCTTATCAAGTAGGTTCGCGGATTTTGTGTTTACGTTACACAATGTTTCTGTAGGACTGTGTTACAATGAAATAAAACACTAAAATTCTAAGTACACCAGTTTAGAACTTAAAATGCAGTTGCTATGATTTTATTTCACTTTCATGGAAAAGATTTAAGGGGTAGATTGGGTTATACAGATTTAAAACATTTACTGGACTTGTGTGAGTTTTTTAATGTACATTTACAGCAACTGTAGACTTAAATATATCTATATATTTGATAATCAATAACCATGCACTTTTATCACACAGATAAAAGTTACCTATACCCTGCATTCTATTTTCAAGTCAGCCATGATCATATTTACTTTAACAGGGGCCATTTAAATGCAAAGTCTATAACAGTTAAGTCAATCAGTCCTCTGAAAGCTTCTAAGTGTGACTAAGGTAAGCTATAAGAGTAGTCTTGTGTCTGTTAGCCACAAGCTTGGTCATTTTTTTTTAAAATTCCCTCTTAAGTAAATACAACATATGCAGAAGGTATTAGGCTCCATCACAATCCCTGGTTATTTGGCAGGCTGTTGCTAATGGAAGCGTGGACTTGAGTGGACGTCACAAGCACAAAGTTGAACAAAGAGCCCCTTTCTGCAGGCCAGAAGGTGCTGAAAGGCAGGGTGAGGGTGGCAGGCCTGTATGGAGCAGCGCTATCATGCTGGGCGTCGTGTAGCAACCAGACATAGGTGAAGCAAACTGATGCTTGAGACCTCTGCTTATGGGGTCACAGTGGCAGTTTGAAGATGGGGAGCTAAAGTCCACTTCAAATACTCCTACAACAGCAGAAGTGAAAGTTCCATGTAGATGACAACAACTGGTGTATAATTGCAGGTAACACTGCGTGCAGACTAAGGCACATTTCCATTCTCTGAATGATGGACTGAAGTTTCATGGATCATTGATTTTCTTTGCCACAGCATTATTTTGCATGATATAACATAATTTAGACCACATGTGCCCATGTACTCTCTGGAATAGGATGAAACAGTATAAAAATATCTAGAATATTTAGATTTTTTAATTTAATTTAATCATTGTTTTTACTCCAAACATCCCAGAACAAGTATCTCTAATGCATGCTGTATGTCTATTTATATCCACTATAGTTTGTTGGCATCTCCTGCATCTAACATGAAACATCAGATTCAGAAGAAAAAATGAAAGAGACCGCTTTGTATTTAAAACACACCCAGAGTAATTGAATTGGCTGTTTTTTTTCCCCTTTCTAATTACACTCTATAAAAACTGCATGTAAATCAAAGGGTGGCAAACTGTGGTCATACGTTAATAACACAAATCTGAATATGTGAACAGGGAGCATTAAGTGTGCTGCCCAAAGGAAAACCTCAGAGCCATGTGCCAGGACCTTTGGAGCCACTTGAGTGATCCCCTTTCTCCTGAGTACAGTCTGTTTTTTTGCCTTCATGTGTATTCACAAAGGGGAACTGATCTGAATTGCCCTTCCCCCAATCGCCCAACCCTCCCAGGCCTTCATAATCACATGTCGTCAGGACCTCCCACTGCATAATAAAAACCTGAGTCCACTGCCAAACAGCCCCAGCAGGTAGAGGAAGAGGTCATCTAAAATCAGTCCAGCAGAGGGTGGGTGTGTTGGCTAAAAGGAAGCAAAGTTTAGCACAAAAATGGAGACTTTCTTTTAGCTTTTGTATAAATCTGAAGTGGCAGAGCTTCACATGCATGTGTTCATTATCAAAGGGAATGTTTAGCATTAGAAATATCAGATGCAGACATATTTTATGGTGAGAAGATAGTTATTTAGCAGTCCCGTTTTGTCATACATGTTTAGGAAAGAGTACAACCACAAGTTCCCATACAGCGAAGACATGTGCTCACTTCTCTCATTTCATAAGTGTGGTCACATCTGAAGCCTGATATCCATCGCGCTCATTGTGTCTGAGCTACAACGGGCACAGGGGCTGGATCTGTCACCAGCAGAGTACTGTAAAATGTTACGTTTCCTCTGGTAGGGCCTTTACAACACATGAGCACAGAGGCCACACACAGCTCGCAGAGATCCAGCGATGAGAGTAAATAAACCAGGCTTGAGGCATCCCTGACACCATGTGTGGGTATGCACAGTGCAGACTGGTAGGAAAACAAAGCTGGGTCAAGCATGATTACCACCTCACCTTTTCTGGGGTTGCATATGGCGGTTCGCAGTCCAAATGACTTCCTTGTGAGGTCATAATCGAGCCAGACCAAAATACATCATATTTCCAAAAAGAGTTGGGGACTTGTTTAGAAATATAAAGTAGAAATAAAAACTTATAATGATTTGCAAAACGTTTAAAGCAAGGTTTAACATTGCATACAGTAGGACAGACAAATGTTTACGCCGGTCAGCTCACGGGAGAAATGTTTTCAGAAGGTTCTTATCATAAAACAGAAAATACTTGAAGGATTTTAGCCTCTTTTTATCACACTAATTCTACATGTTTTCTTCCAGTTTCTAATGATCTTTTTTTGCACACAGATCGGACTCCTAAACATGAGGGATTGCTGAAAAAGTGTCCGTCAAAGTATGCTTATCAATATAGTCTGTTTATTTCCAAGAGAAGCCTCTTAACATGCAGCCCGGCTCAGTCCATCTGCAGGTTCTCTGTAAATGTCATAAGGTGCCGCAGCACATTCACCTTGCAGAGGTCCGAGCAAAGCAAGCCATCGTCACCGGGATTGAGAATGACAACGCTGACATTTCACCAGCTATACCCTCTGGAATATCCATAATCGGTATTCCTAAACAGGATTTGCCTCTAAAGTGCTCCATTGCCTGTGGTCCTTCTGTTTGTTGTCGCCCATTGGCGTGCATAGACTTTAGATAAACAAAGCTTTGATAAGCTAGGGGCCAGGCAGTGACCTCTGACCCATAGCAGTTCCGATTGGAGTCTTGGGGCATGAGGTTCGCCAGATGACATAAGCACGGCTCTTAAATTAGCTGAACTTTTCAACATTGGATGGTTTATAAACATTGTGAGTGGATGATGCTGGGAGGAAATTGTCTTTGTTCAAAGTATTGACCAGGAGGAGAGCAGAGGTTAAGAGGGGCAAGGCACAGAGGAGGATTGGGATTTATGATTTACCCTGAAAATGAGCATAATTCTTATAAATCTAAGTCCTGGGTATTTTAACACCACGCCATATGTCCAATTTATTGCCTCAATTAAAATCTCCATAGCTTTCATTTACAACCTAAATACTCTCACTGGATTTTTGCCTCTTCTCGGGAGTGTTCCAAAATTAAAATAAAGTTATTTTTCAACACATCCAAAAGGAAAATTTTGTAAAATAACTTTATATTATACAAATATATATTTTTTCTCCGGAATAGGGGTTCTTGACTTATTTGAAGTGAATGTGGCCGTAGGTGTAGTATGCCAGTAGAACTCTGAACCCTCTTTGTAGGCAGTCAAACATGCACCAAACCACAAATTATCATTGGAGCAGGACGGACCTCCTGCACCATAACCAGGCCCACCCCTGCCTCCCTAAAAGCTCTGGATTTATGGCATGTTTCCAAATAAACATGTCTGAAGGTTGTGGCAGCGAAGAGAAGCTGTGGGTAAGCATGGACGTCCTATCTGACACCTGTATGAATGACGTCTACAGCAGAGAGCAAATCCTAAATAACAAATCTATGTCCAAGCAAGATGGTCTGTATCAGTACTCATCCCATAATCTTTTTTTTATGGCCACCACTCCTTAAACCTTTTATTCAGTTTTTCTCCCTCCAGCTTTTTTTTCTTAATTCAGTGAAATTTTTTTCCTTGTTAATGAGGTGTGCTGCAAAGTAAACATCGCTTAGAACTGTTTACTTTTGTTTCTGTATAATTTCTGGCCTGTACAGTAGTCGCACTTATCCAGGCAGAGTGTTGAGTGGAAAACTTCCCTGCAGCTCTATATCATTTGTAACCATCTACCAGGGTGGGATGCTCATTTTAATATTCCCTTGGCCAAAATTAAGGGCATTTCAGCTTCCATCTGTGCTTTTAGTAAGTTTTTAACCGACTATTAATATCAAGATGTCAGAGGGCCTATTCATAAACTGTTGTTTATATACTGTATACACTTAATGACAGACCAGTTATTTTGGCTGGGTTTTTTTCCTGAAATTTCTAAGTGATATAATAAAATAATCTTATAAATGCTGTTGTTGTGTAATAAAAGTTAAAGCCTGAGACTCTAATTTGACAAAAATTGGTCATAAGATTTTATCTGGAAACATCCCAGAAGCTATGACGTTTGTTTACAAGATTCCGATTTAAGATGAATTCCCTTAAATTACCACATTGAAATATTTGGCCTTCTGAAGCACAATAAAATATTAAAGTGGTATGATCAGAATCAAAATCACCTCAACTTACAGTCAATTCCTGTAAGATTTTTCCACAACTCATTGACCACATGTTGCTTTTTTTTTGATCAGGCAAATGCACACATGCACATGTGCCTTTTCAACAAGCCAACAAGTACATGCTTGATGTTTAGAGGGCAGTGGATTACTTCCAGGCTTTCCTTTACATTAGATCTGCTTTAGTGATCATTGTTAGTCATTGAATTCCGTTGCGTTTCTAAAAAAAAAAGTACTAAAAAAAAACAAACAAACAAGAGGTTTAAACCCAATTTTACATACTTTGCTAGTGACCGCAATTCAGTTGAATAAGTAGTGCTCTTAAATGATAAACAAACCTTGAGGAGGGAAAACAGCACCAAGCAGGACATTACCAAAAATGAAATGAAGAGAGGAATTGCCTTAATCTCTGGGAACATCTGGGATATTATGTATTATCTGGGAAAATGCCTGTTTCAAAGAAGTCTTTATTTGCATTCGGGGAACTATTTCACATATTGCATCTGGTAGATCCAACATAATCTGTGACCAGATAAAGTTATATAGCAACTGATTCTCAAGCTAGTAACTATGTGAAATGCTCTGACATTTCACAGAAAGAAGGTTGATGCGGGTGAGATACGAGATAGAGCTGAATTGCTGAGATTCTAGAGGATTCTGGAAACCTCAAACAACAATGCTGTACTGCTGTACTGCAGCGTATCAGTACTACTTTTGACTAAGTGCTTGCAAATACGTCCCTCATGCATTGTCTACTGTAGCCTGCAACTTCTACCTAAATGTACTGCAGTGCTGGAGGAATGGATCGTTCTCTCTGCACCACTCCGAAGTCAGTTTCACCAGTATCCAGCATTAGCCTGTAATTCAGAGTGAAAAAGCCAACACCAAGATTCTGCTTTTGGCACACTGTGTTGATGACATCAGTAATTTGTCACTCTGCAGACACACTATGATTTATAGGTTTTCCCATGCAGCAGCATGTACCATTGGTGTTTCTTTATTACACTTAAACCATACTACTGTAAAATATGGAGATTACAGCATAATACATGCTCGGAAAAGAGCTGCAGGTTGAGCTAATATGGCGTGTTTTATACTAATAAAGTTGATGTGTTATGGGTAAATGTTTATATTATTTTACAGCTTGCCTTGAGGACGGAAAATATTTCCATTAATAACCAGGGTGATGAATGTGTGTAATTACCTTTTATTGTAAGAAATACTTCACCCCCTAAAGCTTCACACTCAAACTTGTTTTGATTTCCTTAATTTCCTGAATATATGCATTTCTCCTAATTACAGTATCCTTTCATTAAAAATCTAGTCCTTGAATACTGGTTTTGATCTTGACAGGTTTGGTGTGTAGCAGGTGTGTAAAGCTGTTTACGGCAGAGCGATAAAAATGCCTTTCACTTCCCTGTATGGATGCTACTCGGTGATGAGAGATGAATGGAAAAACAAGAGGTTGATGGAGGGAAACTGCTGTTTCTTTGAAATCAAATGGAGCTTTTAAGCCGAGTGATCACCCAAAATGTCACCTTGGGACTGAAAGCACTGATGGACAACCTGCTTGCCGGGCAGTAGGCAGAATTTGTATATTTGCCCAGTGAGTGATTTGCAGAAAGACATCCTTGTAAAGGCCACCGGCATTGCTCTCCGAGGGCACTCTGAGTGCTGACACACAATGTCTATCAACTCCAACGTTGCTGTCAGCGCACAGAACACCATTTTTGCCAACCAGTTCTTTGCTGCTCCATGCTCTTATTGTACAGTATTGCCAGAAAGGACTGAGAGAACAGGGCATGGGAGAGCAGACAAAGATTTCTTTTAGCTGTTACAGACACAAACTTAGTTTGGTCGCATTCAGATTAAGTGCTGAATGATTGCCACCACCTGGGATGCAAATCAAATAAATCCTGGACGTTGGCTCGTGTGGACCCTGAATGAGGATGTTTTGTGTTGATAATTATTTACATGTTAACTTGGCATGTACCCGTGCTGAGTTAATGATGTTTAAACAAGGGGAAATAATCTGGAGGTAAAAGTGGGGCTTGACATAATTAACATATTTTATAAGGAAAACTGAATCCTGAAGTTAATAGCCTACATAGCCTTGCAGCAGAGAAATGAATGCCTATAAAGTGCTGATAGAGAGAATCAACTGAACAGTTGTCAGCGCTGGATTGATGAGAGTCTCGGGAGCATCAGTGTTGATGGTAGAAGGGCTAACGTCAGCTCTGAGGGCAGGAGGCAACCTTTTCTGGGAGTCCCATCACCATGGTCAGTCTGGGAGTAGTTAAAGGTGTTCATTAATCATAGTCCTAATTTGTTTTCACTCTGCTGTGCTGACATTGACTGAATATTATTACAGCGCCAATAAGTAGAGAATCTCAGTTGCAGTTGTCATTGTTGCACAGGCGTAAGAGCCCTATGTGGCTTTGCTGCTGTTATACTTGCTCTGACTGATACCACTGAGTCTGGTCCTACTTAATATAAATTTCAGCTGGTTAAAAATAATTAAGTTTAGCATTTACCATAAAACGCAACCCTTGATGTAGAAGGAAAAGCGTGCTACACATCTAGAATATGACATTCAATATTAATGCACAGCTGTGTTCAGATATTACATAGAAAGGATTTCACATTTTGTTATCAGACATGTTATTGAGCAGATTCTTTATTGGGTAAAATGTATTAGCATTATTTTTTAGTTTCCAGAGATAACTATAAACTCTTAAACCGTCATCTCTCATAGTCAATGTGGTACAAAATCTTTTGACTTGCAAACCAAATTAGCATATGAAAGTAATATGAAAAGATGCAACGGATTTGACACGCAGGCTTGTAAATGATTTGGCATTATTGAGAAAGCATGGCTCATATTCACATAAACAGTCTTTCCATTCAATGTTTTTCTTTCTGCATAAGTCAAGCAAAAGTTGAGAAGGTGAAAGACCGTATTGTTTAGCTTCACTAGTAGCAGATAAGACTAAAGGTTGCTATAGAAACTCAGCCACCTGGAGCCAGAGTCCAATTTAAGAAAACCACAAAGTCAACATGAACGGGTGCTACAGTTGGGAGAGAATTGAAAAAGAACAACTTGTGATTATGTAGGCCATAATCCCAAGTCAAAATATATAAACTAAATACCCCTTGGATACAGTGACACATCATCATTAATTTCCATCAGTTCAGGTAAACCATCATGAAGACACACATAAAGTCTACATAAAGTGAGACTTATTTAACCAAAGCAAGGCCAAATGTTGCGATGGTTACGCGTTTCCTTTAAATCTTTTGAATCAACCGCATCTTTTGGAGCGGCGACGTTAAGCTAATATCATCCCACCAATGTCTGACATGAAAACCAAGAGGCAGTGTTAGTATGACAGGATATGAGACTGTGGAAGCAGAAAAGAAAAATATGGTTTTTTGATTTGTGTTTGAGAAACTGCAGCCAAAGTATTACCTCATGCAGGATCCACAGGGACCTTTCATTCATTTTCATGTAACACAAAAAAAGTTAATGTCTCAGCTTAAGATGAACCAATAATGCCGGTTAATGGATTGTGTCTAATGAGTGTAATCTAACCCTAATGCAAGACATATAAACTATGATTTTTTGTCTAATTGAGAATAAACAAAATGTATGTTGTGAACAGTCACGTTTTCTTGCCATCAGTTCTTTCAGTTATTGTTGAAGAGATAATAAAGTGATCATCTCTGATTATTCTTTCTATAAAAGCCATACTGTAATGTGAAATTATCAGTGTCATGCATTCACTGTGTTTCTGAAAGCGATCCACACATTTTCAGGCTCTAACAAAACCTGAAAGAGTAAGAAGTTCATGGAAAATGTTCATCTTGCATCTTAAAGACGTCTCTGATAGATTTTGAGACAATCCTGTGGTACATGTAGAAGCCTTCAGCTCTGTTTTACAGATGACTTATTAACCAAATTTAAAAAAAAGAAAATGTTCACATTCTTCTGACCCTGGTGTGCTCATAGCGATGTGATTTGCCTGAACTGCTCAGGATTTGTTGATCAAATGCATCCGATTCCAGCTTCAGTTCTCCATGTGAGCATATCAGATGCCAATTTTGCTGTGTGACGCAGGCAAGGCTTTCTTTTGACGACTCCCCATACCCACAATGGTCAAATTTATGCAGGTGCTTTACTATTCCAGTCTGATAAATCTTCATGGGGGTCTTTGGAAGTTAAACAGGGGTTTTAATTTTTGTCTTTCTTACTACAGTATCTGTAGAGTTGTGCTGTCTGAGCATTTTCTTGCTCTTCAATGCCTCAGCTTGACTTCCACTATTCCTGTTTAGCTGTTATATAAAAAAATAATACAATACAAACTGAGGGAACAGCTATCTTTGATGCATTCAGTGTTTAACTGTGGTCCCACTGCTGTGACCATATTAGACCCACTATAGGCCACAAAGCAGCTTTTCTAATTAATACAAGTCAAAGTTATTTCTCTGCTTGCATCAGTTTGTCGCATGCAGTAGTGATTAGGTATATTTAAAAAAAAAAAAAGCACATGCCTTGCAGGAACATTGCTCTTTCTGGTCATCTTACCTCATCGTCAAGCTTGTCACAGTTTGTTAAACAGGACTTTCTGAATAAAGCAGCATAGCCAGAGGTTTGGCAAATGTCTTGTACAACTTGATTTGTCTTGGATAAGAAGTTGTGTCCGACAATGACTGGACACCGGTGTACTTAAGTGATGTTCTTTTTGTAAGTGAAAAAAAGTACAAAATGTCTGGATTAAAACAGCACATGATTGTATGATGGCTCAGCAAGATACAAAATCAAAATTTTTATGAACTCATAGTGTTTTCCCGGCATGAGGATTAGTCACATCGAGTCCTGCAACAGCAATCAGTCATACCACACTGGCTTCTTGTGAGTGTTTTTCCGCTGCCCCATACAGAGAGGTACTTCACCCTAACTGCTGACAAGGTTCCACAAACTTTGCGATAATCATGTTTCTTTGATGCATTTATAATAAATCCATTCCACTTTTTTTTTCACGTTGGAAAATGTTTGGCAGGAAGGAGAAACAGCTGGAAAGGTTCTGTTTCTATCTGCAGAAAATAAGCAGTCAGCAGTAAAATAAGGCTGATATCTGGATGTAAGGAGTTGCATTAATAAAAGTAAACTTCAAACCAAGATATTCCAGCTACAGAAGCACTGAAAGCTTCACACAGAGAGACCATACAACCAGAGATTTCTCTCCAGTCACTTGCTTAATTTAGGCAAGTGTGGTCAGGAGAGACTAGGCTAGGCTGGACAAGCAGCCAGGGAAAGAGGGAAACTGCTCAGGGGCCCCAAAAAGCCACAGGTTCATCCATCTCCACCGGTTTGACAGTTTGATTAGTTATAAATGTGTTACCTGCAACACTAATACAAAATCAGCTAAGCTGCATTATTAAGACTATATGACCCTGTGTTGTTGTTGAGCCCTGGGTTAAGAGCAAGGACCATACTCCCAAAACAAAGTTTTGTTTAATCAAATTACTACAAATTAGGACAAATTATGTATTGTTTCTTCAGAGAACTGCTTGCAGGGCTTAATTGGAACTTGGTGGCAGCGGGTTACATATTCACAAGGCAGTTCTCAGGCCAGTATAGGGCTCGCAGCCAATATCTGAGTCCTTTAACAGGTTAATTTGGTCATAGAGGAGATCGGCACACACTGACCTTCTACAGGAAAGTGGGGCTTTCCTGCAATGCAGATTGGACATAAAGCGCAGAAAAGGGTTTGTCATCCCAGTTCACCTCTGTGTGCCGTGACTAGTTGGAAAACACTATTACATCAATGATTTTTATTTATAGCAAGTCTTAAAATATGTAACCGCGTTGCTCCCCTCTTACTCTACCCTGAAGTATAAGTTCAAACAAACAAAGTCATGAGACATACCACGATACGGATGGTAATGTCATTATCAGCACACACTCAGGGAATCATAACCGGCTTCATAAAACTTCAGTCCAACAAAAGGTCAGCGCATAAAGTGAAGAAAAACAGAACAACTTTCAAGTTCTTCTATGGAGTGCTTAGGTATTAAGTGACTTAATGAGTCCAAATGTTGGTAATCAGATAATAAAAAGAAGTCAGGTACACAAGAAGTCCTGCAAATTCCCCAAAACTAGCTTTCGTGTATTTTTTTACCCAGTCACACTTTTCCAGTTATTCCAAGCCTTCATCGTATATCATACAAGAAAAACTACAGCTGAGTAATTACACGATCATTTGTTAACCGGGGTTGAAAAAAATTGACACAAGTGACTAAAACAGTCATAGCAGGTTAGCACTGATACCAAGACGGCCTTTTTCACCTGCATTAGCCGAGAGAAAAGTCCTTTATGCTGCCAATTTTAGCACGGGTGACTCCTGCCTCTGGTGTGGTACCTGTCCAAAAACAACTTGTCTGAGGTCACAGCCGAGCCGGAGTCTG
Source organism: Craterocephalus amniculus (assembly GCA_036024015.1). Taxonomy (NCBI): domain Eukaryota; kingdom Metazoa; phylum Chordata; class Actinopteri; order Atheriniformes; family Atherinidae; genus Craterocephalus; species Craterocephalus amniculus. The sequence goes on along the minus strand of JAVQJG010005629.1, from coordinate 5,491 downwards.
ACACAGTGATTATAGGTGGTGCTCATGGGTGAGGAAAGCTGCGGTTTGGTGCTGAATATCTGAGAAATCCATTGTGAGCTTCACCTTTTTTTGAGGTAGCACTTGACTGAATTATGTGCTGCAGGGAGGAAGCCAGTGATTCCCCAGTCTGTTGCTGAGAGCAATATCTCAGCCACGCTGCAGTGCGGAAAGGCCTGAGTGTTTGAACTGTGGACACTACAGGAAGTCTAGAATAAACAAACTATATTTTGTAAAACTGATCAATTATCTCACAAATTCCTAATGCAGAAATATCGGGAAGATTTCAGATGATAAATGTTTAGTTACTCTGTTTAACTGTGAACTGATCTTTAAAAGGAAATTAGGGCGCTCCTGTTGGTTAAGGAAAAAAAAAAGCCTTATCTCTTTACCTGAAGAACTGCAGTGTCAGGCAGTGCGACATCAATATTCATATTAGGACGGCTCCATAGAGGTTCTTTTTCCTTCTCTACTCAGACAGGTCTGTCTAATGACATGCAGCAGTGGCCTCACACAAAAATATTTCACTTTTTGTAATATCTTTTGTCTGTGCATGCATGGTGTGAGGGCGGGCCGAGACGCAAGTGGCATGTTTCGGGGAGAAAAACTGTAAGCGCGATGCATGTATGGACTGTCATGACGTGTTTCGTACGGCTCAAGACACATTGTAAATTCTATCAGTCATCCAATAAATCCTGCTGGAGGGAAAACACAACACAAGATATATGACTGTTTAATGAACATGAGCCAAGTTGAAGGTGTAGACTGGGCTGAGTGTGAATGGGGTGCATGGGTTCAGTGAGAGTGGGGTGCGATCCTCTGGGACTACATGGAGGTAGACAAGGCTGCAGTCACAAGGGGTTAATTGTAGGTGTTTAAAGAGCACATGTTGTTAAAGAGCTGGTGGGTGGAAAGAGTTCTATTTATACATGGCAGAGGTAATGAGGTGAAATTATTCTGTCCGACAGAGATGGGATGTGACCACAGCAGGGTGGTGGAGACTCTCCCGCTCTGACTCGGACTCCTGAGAATGTTTTCAGTCCAAATACGGGCACTGAAACGTAAGCTTGTTAATTAATTCCCATTTACATACGGCCAGCTGCGGTTTCCATTGCGCCCTACAGCTCAGGCGTCCTGTCACAGCCACATGCGATTGATTGGCTAATTAATGATTCCCCTGATGTAATGGATGAATCTGAATTAACTTAATGGTCCTCGTGTGGTAAAACGCCACACTGTCAGTTTCATTTCTCATGTTCACAGGAAAACAAATAAGTAAATAGATTTAAAAACAGAAAATGTTTCCTTTCTAAAGCTAATTTGTATTTAGTCCTCTTCTGAACACAAATGTGTATGTTAATAGCATTGTGCACGTATTCATTTGAGATTAATTGTACAATCATCCCAAGTGTTATTAATCAAATATCCCTTGCTCCACTAGAGGGAGCAACTTGATAGTAATCAGAGAGAGAAGAGCTGCTTGATACATTTGATACTATTGGAGTCCATCCCATTCATCCTTGTTTCTATGTTTAATCTCAACCTTACCTTTTAATCCTCAAATCCTCAAAGTTAAACAATACCAGGTATTGTGAATGGATAAGCATGAATGGACAAATAAAAGCATATTGGATTTAGATTAAAAGGTGAAAAGAAGACTTTTTCTCCCCCTTTTTGGTGTCTTATATAAGTTGCATTTGATCCGTCAAGAATGAAAAAGAGTGATATAATCGTGCTTTATGCTGCAGTTGGATCTTTGTCATTGGCTTTTCTTTTTGAAATCCCCCTTTCACGTTCATTGCCCACATTTGCGTGCATGCTTTGGTGAGGTGTGGCTCCTGGATATAAGTGTGTCTCCCTCTTTCTTGAGTTTTGATGGACATTGGGCGGAACATAGCCAGAGAATGCTCAGGAGAAAGAGTTTGCATATGCCAGCTTCTGATCAACTCGAAATGCAGTCAAAGGGGGAAAAAAGGAAAAAGCTGCAGTGTATTGAAGTTGCCAAAATCATCATGAAGCTTTTGGAGCACTCTAAATGGCCAAAGGAAGCCAAATCTCATTTCCCTTTTTAGATACTGTCCCAACAAATCCTCATTCATTTAATTTTTGTAATGTAGCATTTCTTCCAAAAGGATCCTTTATATTTTTGGAAAGATGGAAATTCGGAAACGGCAGAACACTGTACCGGAGTGTGAGTTAAGGCTGTGATTAATAGATGCGTACAGCAATGAAATGTTTGTCATTCACAGAGCTTTTTCCCCTGATGCTCAGGTTACATAGACTGAAACAGTGTTTGTCCATACTAGTGAGAGTCCAGGTTTTACCCTTCCTGTCTGCCTGCTATGGCATGACGGTCAGTGGCACCCACCCTGCATTTCCATTGGCGCCTACCATCCCGGCCAAGCCTGAAAAAGGTAAAATGTCTGATATATATACTGTATATATATGTGCCATCAAATCAAGAAGACAGTACAGAAGGAAGGCTCCTTAATCAGCATGCTTAGAGCTTTACACATTAGTTATGTAGTATATTTCATTTTATATGGTTTTATTCACACCGACTGCTGATTGTTACAGTGTGTCTCATTTATGTGATGTTAAATTTCTCTGTCAGATGTTGTAAAAAGCATCCAAGGGAGGGTAACACGTGTTCTGGGTTTAAAATCATCCTGTGGAACTGGTCTATGGAAGCTCAAGAAAAGGTGAAACGTGGGAATATTTAAAAAAAAGAAAGAAAAAAATGACTGGGTCAATAACATTTCTCCCTTCTGAGCACATTTACTGTAGATCCTGCAGAGGAAAAAACATCAACAAATTCCTCAATTAGGCAACAACAATTGCTCTTCCAGGAGTGTTCACAGTATGTTTGCACTTTTTTGCACTGAAAACCTTACTGTGGCCTTTTAATGAGAATCCCAGATCTGTCCTGGTTTGGCAGCTGCTGGAGGGATCATCGTCTGTGTTTGCAGGGCACCCGCTGAGAAGCCCGAGCATCATACGCTAAGCTCTCCCAGATAATTTCCATAAATATGAATAATGTGTGTCTTTTCCACTTTGGTGAAAGTCCCTGAGGGAGATCATGGGGATAAATGGAGATGCCATGACATCCAAAGACCAATAAGTTATCCACAAATGTGTTTCTAGATTTACAGAGACTTGTTTATTGCTGCTTAGCAGAGAAGACCAACATTATGTGAGGGCAGGGTTTGATTACCTGGCTGGTAACAACTTTCTCATCAAAAGTTAAAATAAAAAGTTTCATTGCTTTCAAAAAATTAGAAATCAAATAAATCAGCAATGCTGAAGCCATCACCTGTAGCTCAAGGCAACTAATAGAAGTAAGATACGAGTCACTTGTGTATTTTGATCTTAAACTTTGGATGTACTGTGCAAAATATGAGCCTAAGTCAATTCAAATTCATAAATAAATTGATTTATGTTAGAAAATATAAGAAAACTATTACAAAAATCTTGAGGAAAATTTGAATAAAATACAGATGCATTGAATAATGTATTTGAAGTGTCCTTTCACATATCATTTTCAGCTTGGCCTTGAGTTGTCAAACATTTGACAATTTCCCTTTTTTCCCCTCAAACTCCATGATGTAATGTTATTTTCATATTTCTCTCCAGTTATATCATCCCCAAACTGTAGTAAACGAGGCAGCATTTATCTTGGCCTCTCAGTATATTTAATCTAAGACTGACGCCATGTCATCTTTTCTGTTTTGCTTGAAGTTGCACTATAAACTCTGTTACTGAATTTAAGCACAATTAAATTCATGGAGGAAAGTCTGCATGGGTCAAATGCCAAGCCGGGTGCTCCTGCTGCTGGTGTCATAAAGCAGAAAAAGACAGGAATGGTAACTTTTTTATTGTATGGACTCACATGTGGGGAAAAGAGCATCAAACTCTGAAAACAACATAATTTGTTTGATTTCCCTGCAATGAAGAAATGAAATGTCATTACATGAAGATTAAAGGCAGAAACATATATACTCTATATCATGCCTTCAAGTGAGATGTTCATCTAGCAGCTGTTTTTTTTAAATGAATGGAAACTAAAATGGGCTTTATACGTTTCAACAAGTGTCTCAGTCCCAGAAACTCCTGTACTGGCATTTTGATTGTAATAGCATGTTGTTTTCATATGGGGATCCCAGGGTTAAAAGGTAAAAAGACCTCCATTTCTGTCACTGTTTCGTGACACATTAGTATAAATGTGTTTTTCAGATGAAGAAATAAATGAGTTTATTAGGGCTGTTGTTCTTTTTATATAATTTGTAGTTCAGCCCTCACCCCACTCTTCAGACTTGCCTTATACCTCACCTTCATCACTTCCACACTTTGTAAGTTAAACTGCGCTCAGGATATTAAATCAAACTCCTCCGAGGAAACCATTCATAACAAGCCGACAACCAGCTTCCTTTTTCTGATTGCTGATTACGCCTCAGAGTTTTGAAAATGCAGCTTTGCATGTCACTTCAGGACCAGCACAAGACAAGGTTAAGAAACCTGCAAGCTGTAAATTAACCACATGTATTATCTATGGCCCCAAATTTGATCCACTGATCACCGTCCCATCTTTGCAGCGGTTGATGTGAGGCCTCCCATCCTGGAAATGATGAAAGAGAAGAAAAACCTCGTAATGGCTTTACCATAACGTTGAATGTCTGCCTCGTTTAATATTAAATCACCGCTTATATTTCTTATTGCTCGCCTTGAACGGCAACTTAGGAAGCAGTGACCCTGCAAGAAAATGTGGATTATGTAAAAAACTTGCACTTTAGACATAATTTTTAAACCAGAATGGACGAAATCGTTTCTGTCAGCCCTCAGTCAGAGTCATAACAACACCAAAAAGATGACAGCAGTTCACATGGTGGGGTTTTTACTTTCATGCAGCAGCTCTGCTGAGGTCAACTTTTAAGCGTGACATGCAAAGAACAAAACACAATAGTCCTATGGCTGTTTTAAGACTTAGTATCTGTAAATGGAGTGTATCAATGGAAGCATAAATCAGATTGATTGAATTTTAATGGCAGTATCTCTACCTTTTCTCACAAAGTTAAAGATGAATCCACATGCTCAATAAAGGAATATGCTGAGTGGAAGCGAGGGAAATGGAGCCGATGAAGCGATACATATATGCTCATCCTTACTCACTCATTTAGCCTTTGTTCTATGGGAGTAATATAATAAAAATCTAAAATAACACAGACAGTTATGTAGAAATGCGTTTCTCTGGCCTTGTTTTGAAAGCATAAATGATATTGGATGATTTCCATGGCTGTTTTATTTCTGCCTTGCTTTGCATAGAAAAGTTTGAATATTTGTTCTCTCCTTTGTCGTTTGTAAATCGTACCGTACCGTCCTCTTCCGCTTATCCGGGGTCGGGTCGCGGGGGCAGCAGCCTAAGCAGGGAAGCCCAGACTTCCCTCTCCACGGCCACATCAGCCAACTCATCCGGGGG
>JAVQJG010005627.1:0-18564 GCA_036024015.1 Craterocephalus amniculus | reverse complement strand
TATATGTTTCAGTCACGTTCTGAGAGTTCAAAGAGCTTTGTCTGGACTTGTTCAGCAGAAAGTGACTTGGAGCAGTCCGATACTCACAGAAGAGCAAATCGGCTTACTCAGTTTGTTTGCATCACCAGCTTAAGGGTGTGTGCTTACATGATTAAGATTACTTTATCATTAAAAAGATTTACCACGGAATTACTTTGTTCTGATACGTCTAACTTCTTAACCTGGAAAAGATTGTGTTTTTTGTGTTTTTAGAAGTTCAAGGCAAATCCTCTTTAAATATAGGTAATTGTATTTGATGTATTTTTTATTCTGTTGATTTTCACATGCACGCACACACAACTATACTGCACTGCACAGAGGTCAGAGGCAAACCAGATGCACCCTGAGACCCAGGTGAGCACGGACCCCATCCCGCCCAGCACAGTGTGCCATGATGACAAGAGAAATGTAGATTTGTAAATTTTAAAAATTCGGGCGGACAACAACATTTTCAGTTAAAGGTAAAACGCTGCTTTCTTCCTAATCAAAAGCTGTCATTGAGACTGGAGAGGAGCATTGATGGAGACTCCACTGGTCTTGATCTGCAGGTCATCATTTTCCTGTAAAACATGGTCTCTTGCTGTAGTCGACATGCAATCCAGCATCTATCCAAGGTATCCAATTATTCAAAATATGAATGAAAATTAAAAAAAACACAGACAATCTCAGCGAGCTTGCACAAGGCTCACTCTAAACACAAGTTCCAGATAAAATGTATTATTTTCAGCCAAACTTGTCAGTTTTTATCTGTACCTCAGGAGTCAGGCCCTCGTCCAGTGATATTTTCTTTCCTATTGATTTGGCTGAGTTGTGTTATCCATGTGTGGCCTGGTATCTTTGTGTATTCTGGGCAGTTTTATTGCACACATACTGCCCATAAGATGCACGAGAGGACTTCAGCTGAACTTTTTAAACATGTTGTAAGAACATTGTTGAAATAATGTAAAAAAGGATTGCTAACTGACTAAGCCAACTTTTATGTAGCCTCAAACTTGAATTAAGTTTGTATTTAAAAGCAAAAAAAGAAAGACAGAAAGAAAGAAAAGACAAGAAAAGACAAAAGACAAGTATGAAATTCACCACATCTTTCCTTCAAGATTCCTATTGGAGGAAAACTTTGACAGAGACACTAAAGGTTCTTGGGCATTGATCAACCCATGATTAAACATTTTGTTATATATTGCTTACACCAAGTTGATTATTATTTCTCAAAATGACACTGTTATTCTGATATTTTGGTGTACTTTAAAAATATACATAAAATAAATTAAAATAATGTCTGTGGACAAGAATCAATAAAATACATTTAAATAGCAACTTCACCTTTTCTCTTGGGTATTAATAACATTTTGAATTAGGTTTAACCTCTTAAATCACACCAGTAATGATAATATCATTTTCATAGTGACTGGCATGCATGCAGTATGTAAGCTCTTAACCAAGATTTCTTCCTTTTAGCGCAGAACTTGAGTCACTTACAAATACAGATCATTTATCTTGCCATACAATCTGGATGAAGTGACAAATAATTGTTCAGTTGTTTCCTACACAGTTCATAGTTTCCATTGAACCGGGCATGTCTACTCACCGTAGTTTGCATTCTAACTTACGCTGGATGAATTCATTTGCAATGCAATACATTTATATGCACTCCTTACTTTCATCAAATCCTTAAACAAGGGTTTTGAACACAAACATAGAAGGACAAAGCTCCACTTAGGATATTCTGATCAAAATATGAAAACAGAGCAACTTTATTTTTTGCTAACACGAGTTCTGATGTCATACAGTTGTGTGCTTCAAGACAGCAAGAGGGAATTCACACCCATACACGCCGATGTTTAAATGTCTCAGATATCCTTCACTCTGATTATGAGATGTTGTGATCATGATGAGGCCTCCTAGGAATTAAATAATCACACGCTCTACAGGAATAAACATTTTGCGGAATTTCCATAGAATATGGCCTTTTGTGTTTTCTCAGGGAAGGAGAACTAAGACCCTCTCAGTCATACCTATTTTTGTGTGCTGTAAGAACATTTTGGATTTATGTTGTTTTTCTTTAAAGCTGCTATAGAAGAGAACAAATGTGTTCTACATTTGATGGGTCGAAGGCCTAACGGAAAAGAGCAAATAATGTTCTCTGTTACAACTGCTATAGTTAATTTAGCATATTAAAGACGCACTACTTCACTTTTGCTGTTCAGTGATGCGCTCCATACTATGGTTAATTCTGCATCCATCTTTCATCCATGTACTGTGGGCTCTCTCCAGACAGCAAAAATAAAAATCTTATCTTGACTCTTGTGTCCTCTCTTGCTCCGTCTCAGGCTCTCTTCTGTTTCCTCCCCTCCTCCAACGATGTCTTCGTACAGTGGCAGCTTGTTTTTCATGTACAACAACACGCTGCATATACAAAGAGAAATGTTAGCAGGAAAAGCTGCTAGTAGTTGAGCACTTCAAATATAGAAAGGTAATGCAAAAGCAGAAAAGCATTTCATAAAGGAAAATAACCTTGCTTTTCGACCTCGACACCAGGTTTTGCAATACTTTTCCCAATTTTCCCAGTCTGAAATTCCTAAAAGTTATGTATCAGGTCTTTAAATCCACAATAACACTTCCATAGCTAAGCTTAGTTCGTTAATAATCTAATTTTAATGTGAGCAGTAGTTACTTATAAAGTATTAAAGAATAATTCGATTCAGAGATTTCTTTTAAACTGAGAATTCCCGGTCCATGTCACGTGGAATCTTACTGGACCTGGATAAATTCCTCTGAAGCGACGGGGACTTCCAGGCTGTCAGAACACACCCACCAAGCATACAGTAAAGCTAAAAACTTCCAAATCCAAAGCACTCAAATAAAGATGTTGTGATCGCTGTCAGAAAGCAGTGTCTTTTTTATTTCACGTCATCACAGGCCTTTTGATGTCAATTCTTCTATTGTTCACTTCAAAGGCTTCGCTTGAAATGTAGGAGTATGGATTTGACATGTGTAAGTAATATAACTGAAAGCTGTGGTGAGGTTTATCAAGAATGAGATAAACACACAGGCTATAAAAATGAAACTTTTTGGTGAAATTTCTGTAGAAAGTGGCCCTCGGTGCTGATGCTTGATTAATCAAGATAAAAGTCCTTTCTTATCAAAATTCTCTTTTAATGGGCTGTAAGAAGGTTTTAGATTTTTCGCTTAGATTTCTATTCTTAAAAACCCAGATCAAAATAGAAAGGCGGGTCCTACTCTTATATTTTCTGGTAAAGTAGATTAAAGGAGGAGAATGTTTACAAAGTTGTACCCTTCCAAGTTCAGAAATGACATTCTTCATTATGAAAAGACTCCAGTTCAGAAATCTTTGCTCTCCAACAGTCTGCTCCTCTTCCTCTTAACCTCTGTTTTGTCTCCTATTATGATGTCATTTTGGGTGCGGAGAGCATAGCATGACAATGCTTTGATGAGGAAGATGTAAAGTAGTGATACGGCATCTTCACATTTCTAATCTTTGCAGCGACTGATTAAAGAGCAGCGCATGACACGTATGTGATCATGCACTGCCTGTCATTACAGCGGCTGTTTTCAGTGTCAGGATGATTCAATGGGATTCACTTCACACAAAGTTAGAGCTGAGAAACACAAAGATGCTTTAGATGAAACATTAAATTGCGTTACAAAGATTGCACAACTTGTGAGGGTTGTTTGCAGCCTTCATGTTCAATGGGAAACAAAACTAAAGCAAATAATCAAGATACTTAATTAACTTGAGGACTTTTGTTTAAAGCGGATTTATAGTCTTTAAATATGCAGACCACAGAGAATCTGATTGAATCACTGCTCACAGACCGCGTGGCACCAGTGAAATGAAAAAGACATAGCAGCGCTATATGGTTCATAATGTGGATTCACATAAGTAAGAGACAGAAAACACAGTGAGAGTCGAATCACTCGTTTCACAAGCTTGATTAAAAACCCGAAACACGGAAGGCATTCTTTAGTGTTGTAATTCAAATCTGTCTTTGAACGCAGATGTAATAACCACACGCTCCCTCAGAACAATGGACCGGCTCTGCTCTGTCTTCTTTTATGCAGAGATAAACAGAAAGAAGCGGATGTGTATTTGCAGCTCTCAGCTTGCCTGACAGACCTGTAGAGCAGGCTTCTCCCTCTTATCTGCTGACGGCTAGTCTGACAAGAAGTTTGTCTCACTTACCTCACATTTACCAGGTCACACTGCAAGGGTGTGGCTACAAGACAGCCACTAGTTTAACTGCACATGTTTCAAAATCTATTTGCATTTAAACCGAACGGGAGATTAGAAAACTCTAAGGTATGGGATTAGATTGTCAGATTGTTTGGTTAAATAGATGATGTTGTTCACAGTGTTAATGAGTTTTGCTGAACTGAAGCAGGCCGCCCGGTTGGTGTGAATGCAGCTTGGATAAATATGTTAGGCGGTGTGGTTAAAAGCTGGATAAAGGGAAGTTCTGGATTTTCCTGTCCAAGGAAGAAACCTACCCCTGAGCCAATAATAGCGGCATTCATCTTGAATAAAAGTGAATCATACACAGGCAAACACAGAACACCTTTAGCTGAGCCGACGGATTAATCAAATCCATTGTCACTAATGCTTTGGCACAACCAGAAATGTTCTTGTCAAATTGAAAGTAAATCAGGCTTTGCTAAACTTTGAATATACGTATGAATCAGCTGTATTTAAGGATAGATTAAGATAAAAGCAGTTCTGTAACAATGAGAGACTGTTATTTAGTGTGAATGTATGGAGACGTCATTTGACAACTTCACAAATCACATCCTGCAAGAAACACTGAACATGTTCACTGAAACGAGGTCTGCCGACAAGTCTGTGTGATGATCATTCAGTTGACGGGAACGCTTGGAGGAAACACTTTGTTCATGCACGCTCAAGTACACAGAAGGGTGTATGCTACATGTGTACTCTATAAACACGTCTTTGTCACAACAAACTTGCCTGATATAAGCTGTAAAGTAAACAGGTTAGAGATGGAGCATACCCCTATGTCAGGGATCTCAGGTTCTAGTCCTCGAGAGCCACTTCTAAACAGCTTCTGCAAATGCACGATCACGTGCTTTAGTTTTTGTCAGCAAAAATCAAGCCTTCAAGGCTGAAGTTAGCTTTCAGTCAATCTGCATTAGATAAACACACCTCATGGACTCAGCAAAATCAGCTTTCTGAAAGAGTTCCCATCTGTTTCTCTGCCTTGGTGTAGCCTCTGCAGCTCTGAGGAGGACATGGACCTTCCAGGAAATATGACCACACTGTTGTACTTAGCATGTTCATTGATAATTGCCCTTGAATTTATCTGTCATCGGCATATGTGGAAACATTTTACATGACCAGTTATTCCTGTTGAAGCACACCAGAGAACATGGACTGTCCACTTTCTCTTTGAACTATATTGCATTATAGAATGATCACGTTTGCAGGATGTAAACAATGAGTATGTCAATGTGGTCAAAAATAAGAAGGAGGCTAAAGTTGTCCATGTGCTACCAGTATAATTACCTGTTAACACCCATGTGTTGCCATTTTAAAGGAGTTTGGGATGATTTAAAATGACTCATTCAGCCATATCAAGTGATTTTCAACACTGAGATATTCTCATCACTCTTCTGATATTTGGAAGTGATGATGCAAACAATTTCTCTGAGGTTTCTTCCTTTTGTGATTAGACAGCAATGGCCTGCGCTCGGTCGGATGTTTGCTATATTTAGAGGAACAAGGCTTTACCGTTTGAGGCTCAAGTGTCAGCTTCAGTTTCCGACTTGAGGATTAACCCAAACTGATCTGAGAGATCACATTACAACTAACTTTATCCTGACCATAACTTCTTGAAGTGAATGAAATCATTCATGAAGAAAACTGTTATCAGATTAAAACATGCAAATGTTTGCCCCTGAGGAAAATTCACTTCCTTTCAATTCCACTGCAGAGCTCATGAGAGAGGGAGGGAGGCAGTGAAGCGGGAGCAAAACCATGACGTTACCTGTGAGCTGGAAAGGGATTTTTCTTTTTTCTTCTTTCACATTCAAATTTCAACTGACATCTTGTTACTTCTGCCTGTTTGAACCGGTAGGCAGAGTGGATAAACGGACACTTTTCAAACAATAACACACAACGCTTCAACACCTGCTAGCCAGTAACTCGATACACAAAGACACAGCAAACTTTTACAGAGGTAAATTAGCTGGAGCAGGTAACAAACCAGGGAAAACAATGAGCTGATTCTGATTAAGAAATCAACTAAAAACTACATGTGAGAAGATTTCAGAGGTGTCAGATGCTAAAGGCTCAGAGCCTTAGCTAAGGATGAATTGGAGGATGGGGGATTAAATCACCAACCCTGAAAAATGTGACATCCCCCTCTACTTTCTAAACTACCGCCACCCCGTCTCTCTGTCTGACTCACTTCTTTGTGGTTTTACTCAACAATAATCAGTCAATGGGGCAAATAAATACAATGTCATCATAGAAATATTTGCATATATTTGCACAAAATACATTAAAGGATTTCAATCATTATACATTGAGTTGCATGCTAATTTAATATCTACATGTTTTGGTCTTAGTTGTGGATTCACTGGGTTTTGATTGTTTTGCTTTTTTACTGTGCCTTCCCTGCATTTTAGTCCTGTTCCCACTGTGTACATAAGATTATCAAATGTTGTACCATAAGATTTATTGGCCTGGAGCGCACCACAAACTCTGCAACCTCTGCCGGATACCAGAGACTGCTTTTGATGATTCTGTCACACAAACCAGTGACTTGAAAAGAAAGGCCCTGATGCAAGCCATTAGATTTATAAATAAATTCCGTAAATGATGATTCCCATATGGCTGCCTCCGTGTGAATGGCCCTTTCTACAGTATTCAGGTGTTGACTAATTCTATCGGAGTCGCTGTTGTTGCCAGTCTCAGCATCTTTATGAGGTTCATGTAGCTCCCAGCATCTATCTCCAAGGAGGAGCTCATAACTCCTTCTTATTTCCCACTGCTTTCCCTCTCTGTTCTTCTTTCTGAAGCTCCTGAAGAGTCCTCTGCAAAGCTCTTTGGAAGACCAAAAGAAAAGGTTGTGGTCAAGAGTTGAAGGGCTGACGTGGTGGCAGACAGTCATCGTTTTCATCAACACTTTCATGAGAAGTCACTGGTCCTATCCAAACTATAATTAGTCTTCTGATCCTCAGCAAAATAACCTCACCGACAGAGAATGTGGGACGTCCACAATGCGCAGTAGTAACGTAGCTGTACTGCTTCCACACAACATTGTTGTGTGGTTCCATCACTGCTTCAAAAAGCAGATACAGCCAGCCAGCAGCATACAAAACGCCACGAATGATGCTGAAACTACAAGCATCTCTGGCTTTACACAAACGCCAGTGCTGCTATCACTGCTCTGTTTTGCATATTACTCCCACATGCTCAGCTCACACAATAACAGCATAGCTTCTGATCCCGAAAACAAAGGATCTGATAACAGATTTACAAAAAACCAATATCATTTCACAAAACTTCAAAGATAATATTGATGAATAACACAGCTTTAATATAATTTTAGACAGGTGCTCTGTTAGAAGAACCACTTCATATACACAAAGGAAATGATGTAGCTCACTGATGCCACACACCAAAACCTCTGGTTTTCATAGTCTACACGTCAAGAGAGCAGCGTAAGTGAATATTTGGTGTGAATCTTGAATCAGGATTCTATTCGATTCTGATTCTTGGGGTAACAATTCGATTCTATATCAATTTTTCGATTCAAACCGTTCTTTTCATATTCAATCCTCTTTCAGTAACAAAACGTGCTGATTAACTCTGTTCCTCAATAAGCCAGAAACAGCTCTGAGGAATTGTTTCATTAGTTGAAACAAAACTGATCATTTGCAAAAAACAGTTTAAACGTAGCTAAGCTGGCAAAGTTTATTATGCCTTTGTCACTTAGCAGCAGCTTTTAAAGTAGTCAAATTAATAATTTTTAGCTTTTTATTAAAAATAGATTCTTGGAAATTTTGAAACAATTCTGAATATAGATGAACAAGAATCTCAATTCTGATTAAAAACAATTTCTTCACCATCCTGAGTTTTTACTCGTGAGTATTAATACTGCATGTCTCTCAGTAAGGAATATTTCATACGTTAATCTATATTTTTTAGCTTAATAAAGACTCACAGCCTGTTTTTTGTGGGCACGTGTGTGTGCATGGGTGGCAGAGAGGGAACTCCCTTTCTCAGTGGGGCTCCAAATGAGCTTCTCGCACCCAAGATCACTTGTAAGAGGAGTTTCACGCATTACATTAAAAACTCATCAAAGCAGTGCCAACAGAACAGCATGACAAGCTCAGGGTTTAATGCATTTTAAAGTAAATTATAATAACAGAAATTGGCACAGAAAATCACAAGTTAATGTACATTTGCAGCCCTCCTATAAAGAGGGGTTTATTAGTTCACACCTCGCTATCCCCTTTGGTCCTGCTAATTCTTTCTCCCACCCATGGGGGTAGTCACTGCTTTATGAGGCGTATTCAGGAGCCCTGAGGAGTAAAACCTGGTCCCTCTTAGCCTGGTTCCTGACTGTTTCACACCTCCAGGAGAGACTATTATCCTGTCAGAGGGCTTCACAGCAGGGTAATGCTTCAACCCGTGAATATCACACCCCTCTACTTGTTTTGTTGACCTCTCCAGTGGTGAGTTCACACACAGGTACAAGTGGTGGTTGCCGACGCTTGATGAAAATTACAACTTAGTGTCTGAAAAAATGGATGCAGTGGAAAAAGGTGAACAAAAGCAGAATGGCTTCATTCAGGCTGTGTATTCAGCCAATGGCCTTTTTGATAACAATAGGCTAATCCAATGCCAAAATTAGCCTCAATTCACAAAAACCATCTCACTTTGTAATGCATCACATTTTGATTTAATCCCTTGTCTATAATGGTGGCAGTGACAGAGGAGAGAAAGAATTTATATCTAACAGGAGGAAAACAATGTAGAGCCAGGCTGACTGTGGCCATCTGCCTCAACTGGTTTGGGGTTGAGTGGACAGGACAGACAATTCGATGGGACTAGTTGCTGCTGGGAACCGCAATACTTTGATTAGTAAACATGTTACATCGCTGAATCCCTGCATGCTGGTTATAATTCTGCAATTGAAAGAAAAAGAAACACAGTCACCATTTCTCCAAAATATAAAAAGGAGCCTCACAAATTCCATATCTATTACGGTATACGTTTGCATTTATCAACATGGTGCAAGTTGCACATTTCTGATCTTAAACAATATATTATACAGCTTCTGGAGCACTATACGCAACACCCGGCAAGACCTAGTTTATCACAGGACAAGGCAGAACCACACTGCATTCATATTACAGCGGTGTATAGGTGCTAACCTGGCCCGTCTTTAGTTGAGATTTGCTAAACTTTAAAATATTTGACACATTCTGAAATAAAAGCTATCAAAATGAAACCTACTGTTTCATTTAATCTCCTCCTCAGCTAATCCTCTATATCATCAAAAAAAAGAACTGTGTAGTGTCAAAAAAGAAAAAAATGACTAAAGCTACATTTGAATATGTCATCTATGTAATTTTTAATCAAATATGGATTTAAATTATTAGCATTTATTATTATGTTATTCTTTTGTAGCAAACCTGGCCCTTTACTTACAACCGTCGTTTGGTCTGAGGTAACCTTTAACAGCACTGGGAAAACAGGTCTGGCTTATCAACAGAACACGACCAGTGACAGCCATCTATGATAAACATGACTCGGTGTCTCTAACCATGAAGGCATGACCTTATGAGGAAGTGAAAATACATTTTAAGGAAGAAGTTGTGGGTGCCAATCTAATGAAGATGTGCTGGATGTACAAAAATTTTGACCTTGTAGTATCTGCTGATAATTCCTCATAACGAATAAAGTCAAACTTAGGTAGCCAACGAGGTCAACAATATGAACAAACACACACCTGAATGATTTGTGTACATTTGAAGTACCTCTAAGAACTGGGTCATTACCATGAATTCAATAGATTTTATTTAATGCAGTGCTGTCCCCTACTGGGGAATTTGAGTAGGACTGCAAAGGACAAAACAACACAACCATACAGATGTAAATTGTCTTAGTAAATTATTAATCTAAAAATACATTGTAATTTTGACAAAATCTGCCATATCAGTCAGTTCCTAAATAAATACATAAATAAGAAAGAAATGTGTGCTTTAAAACAATACAAGTTCAAAGTTTTGGCACCTTACAATAGGAGTCTGAGAACAGGACAATAAACATTTAAGCTCTAAAACAGATAACAAATCACTACATACATTGCAAGAATATTCACATTGAATGCCCCAAAATATTGTTTACATAGGAGTAGTGTGTCACTGGCATTTTGAGAGAATCTCCTGGCAGCTTTTATAAACTTTTTCCAAGCAGTTGAGTCGTGGTTTGGAACTCTGAAAAGCAAAGACATGTTTTCTGTAAGAAACAAATCTACCTTTAAAGAAATTATTAATATAGAGACAACAAAACAAGGTACACCTTAACTTTATGCATACCTGAAACAATGGCACGACACCTGACACTGAATTATCATCCGAAGGGTCCTTCAAAAGCACACACAGGTAGTAGATGATCTGATGCTGGAATAAAAACATATTAATTCAAATGTTTTGCAAAGTGGAAAATACATGCGCATAATTAATAAATGTGGTTCTGCACCATGTAAATAGCTTCGTTAATGACAATATCTTTGATCTTGCTCATCTCAATGAAAGTGGTGATCTCGCGGCCCGAAGCGTAGCTGGAGGACACCTGTATCCCCAAAGAGCCAATCACGAGGAGGGACTCGTGGTCTACCTTCACAATGTGGATGTGAAGCATCATACCGAGCAGGGTGATGAATATGGCGCTGGAGAGAACAGCCGTGTTCTGTAAGAGGAGAAAAGGATAAGAATTAAGGTACTTTTATAAATATTTAATGTTTACACCTGAGGGACATTGGCTTACCTGCGTAAAGAAGAACACGGCGTAAGCTAGAAGCCACACGCAGCAGGTGTAGACCATCACTTTACCAATCGACATTTTGGGGGAGCTAACAGTAAACTCTCTGCAAAAGCTGGAGTGAGTCTGGCAGTCCAGAGATATGGGTTTGCCACTTATGTCTGTGAATACCTCGTTTTCCATCGCGCGTTACACAAACACGGCCGACTGATAAAATAATGTGTGTAAAAGTGAGCATCAAGTGAGTTTCCAGAAAGTTAGCAGCGAGCTAATGTGGCTATCTGCTGAGATTAGAGGTCAGCGGAGGAAAACGAAATAAAGTGGTAAAACGCAGGAAAACAAAAGAAAATAAAACTTTCCCTCAGAATCTAATTAGCTGCAAATCCTAACGTAATAACACTATTTTAAAAAAAAGTGTGACTATCCCCTGACAAGTGCCTCTGCATTGACGCTTACGTGAAGCTCCACTTTGGTTCACTTGTTTTTACCACCGGGACATGTGAAGTCAAACTGGAGTTTCGCTGAAAACCCACAATAAGCCTGAAACGGCAGGGAAAGGCGTTCATGAAATTAACCAGAGACATTTAAATGTTCTGTGCACGTGGTAATGTAATTTATACCGCATTCATAAGTTGTTTGACTTGTAATAATTGTATAATAGTCATTTTAACAATTGCATCTATATAGCTTTAGCGTATGCTGATATACAAAACAAGTGCACTCTGTAGCAGTCCGAAGACGCAAAGCATTGTGGTCAATGGACCCCGTTTGGATCGGTTGGAAGCAAAAAAAAAAAAAAAAGGTCGGAATGAGTCTGTGGAGGGTGGCTGTGATTGTGGGTCCGCGCGATCGGGAGGCCGAGCAGCTATCCAGGTGGGCGGAGCTTTCCCTCCATTTAAACCGTGTTATCAACTGTCTGTCCTGCTGACTACAGACCTATGCTACAGACTGAAACAAATGTGTGCAAAACATAACTTTATTAAAGTGTTTACAATAAGTTTCATTTTTAACTTAGCTCTCAAAGATTGTTCCTTTGCTTTCTGTTAACTATTTCCACCGGCAAAACGTTTTCCCTCGATAAAAAACGGCCAACTCATCGTCCCCGCCCGTCATCATTTCTTTTTGGGTCTTCACCGGCCTGACAGAAAAGGAGCGCACCTACTGTGTCCGCCAATCGCAGCTGAGCAGACCTCCCCCCATGGATGTATTATATACATCCATGCCTCCCCCCTACTGATCCAATGTTGCATTTCTCGATATGCCAGCTCTGTCATTAAAGTTGCCAAGTTGCTTTTGTAAGACCATCTTTATATTTTGTTACGGGAAATGGTTTGTACGTCCATTCCCATGACTCTTCTCCTCCTCCGATAAAGGCTGTTCAAGCAAATGACCAATCCTCCATTTCCCAAAATGCATTGTGTTTCCATAACTTTTGACCTCTGGAGAAAAACAAGCCGATCAGCTGATGTAAAAGCAACAACATCTTCAAGAGGCTGCTGAGACACCATAGCTTAGCTCACCCAGCTAACTTTATACCCGACGTTAGCTTTATGTGGCAGCAGGCAGGATGGTGCAACACAGCAAACGTGTCCGGTTTTAGACTGTGTGGAGGCAGCGTTTCACTTAAAGAGACGGCTGTCGGACTGGTAGCAACTGCTAGGTCAGTGAGCCGAAAGGAAGGTTGTTTATTTCCACAGAAGTGTGTTTCTTTGTGATATAGCTGGTATTAGCTAATGGCTGTGGGTTATTGAGTTTCACGGTGTATTTCGGGGGAATTATGACGAGCGTCTAAGTAGGAACTTAGCATCGTCTGGCGAGTCGAAACGACTCTAAAACAAGACAAAAGATGCAGGGCTGCTAATGTTAGCTTGCCAGCTGTTATGCCAAAACAAAAAGGTAAACAATAGCCTGGGAGAGTGTCTTTGAAACTGCTTATCTGGAGATTAGATGTGTTGAATTTTAAGCTGTATAAAAGTGCACAATTCTCCTTTTGATAGTGTTTTTAAAGAGTGAATAAGATTATTATATATTTCGTTTTCAGTAAGGTTACCTGACACTTATCAGAAATTAACCTAAACATGCTGTAACTGTATATTTTCACTTACGTTGATTTTGGAATACTTGTTACTGACATTTCAAGTTGTAATCCCCATTGTGTTTGTCACAACTAGGGGTAACAGCCTGACATTTCAGGTTTAACATGAGCGGTCAAAGTCCAGCAGTGGATAAAGGCATGAACACGGTCCTAGTCTGTCAAGAGAGTTACGCCTGTGGAGGGTCAGATGAGGCTGCGTTTGAGTGCGATGAGTGTGGCAGTTTGCAGTGCACCCGTTGCGAGCTGGAGCTTCATCGCCAGGAACGCATGAGAAATCACGACCGGGTTCGGATCACGCCCGGCCATGTCCCCTTCTGTGACTCCTGTAAAGGTGACAACAGCTGTGCTGTCAGGGTCAGAGCGGTGGTTCGCTGCCAGGGTTGTAAGATCAACCTGTGTTTGGATTGCCAGAAACGCACTCACGGTGGAGTCAACAAGAGGAAGCACCCTCTGATACTTTACCCTCCTGCAAAAGCTCCTCAGGACAGCAGTGTGTCTGCTGGGGAGTCAGAGATGGACGTCCTCAGATCCAAGCTAGAGAAAGTGAGCAGCTTCCTGTTAGTCGACGAGAAAGAGGAGATGCAGGTAGGTGCTTGAAAAAAATCACTTCTGTTTTTATTATTTTTTAAGTGCATCAATCATTTCATGGTGTGATTTTGTGCGGATCGTCAGGTGAAGGATGAGGAAGACTTTGTGAACAGACTGGGCTGCACACCAGATGAGCTCCTTAAGGTGGTCTCCATCTTTGGGAACACAGGAGAAGGCAAATCCCACACCCTGAACCATACCTTCTTCCTTGGAAGAGAAGTGTTCAAAACCTCCGCGACCCAGGAATCGTGCACCGTCGGCGTTTGGGCAGCTATGGACCCCCTGCACAGGGTTGTCGTCATCGACACAGAGGGATTGCTTGGCGCTGGTATGAAACATGTTCAGCTTATTACAGTGAGTTAAATAAGCACACAGGCACTGACTGCCCTCCTTTTTTTTAATCACCAGGAGCTAATCAGGGGCAGCGAACACGTCTTCTCCTCAAGGTCCTGGCTATCTCTGATGTGGTTATCTATCGAACCCATGCTGATCGTCTCCATGACGATCTCTTCAAGTTCCTGGGTGATGCATCAGACGCCTACTTGAAACATTTCACCAGGGAGCTGAAGGCGACGACCACCCGCTGTGGTCTGGACGTTCCGTTGTCCACCCTGGGCCCCGCCGTTATCATCTTCCATGAGACTGTCCACACTAAGCTCCTGGGATCAGGTATCAGCCGTCAAAGCTTTAGATTTTATTTTATAAATCCAGCTCACAGGAATGTTGGCTATGCTTTGTCTTCTTTTTTGTTCTTTTTTGGTCTAAGACAAGCCATCAGAATCGGCGGATCGTCTCCTCCAGGAGCGTTTCAGGAAACTGGGCCTGTTCCCAGAAGCCTTCAGTTCCATCCAGTACCGTGGGACTCGGACCTACAACCCCCCCACAGACTTCAGCGGTTTGCTGCGCAGCCTGGAGCACCAGCTGGATAACAACACCACCCGCTCCCCGCGCTCTGCCAGCGTCATCTATAAGGCTCTGCAGGTAGCGAGGCTTACTTAAAACTGTGTATTTCTGTTTGGGCTGGGCAATACAGGTACTACTCGGAAAATCTGAAAATGCTGGAAAAGTTGTTTTATTTAGTCAATTCAACATAGAAGGTGAAACCAACACATTTTATGTTCCAAGTACAGATCAGAGTTTACTTTCAGAGGCTTGACATTTTTCTATTTAAAATCCATTTTTTATTTATTTCAAGCACCATTCTAATTTTCTTAGCTTTTTAATAGATGTTTTCTGAAGCTGCAAATCCTTATCCGCAAAATATAAACAAATAAAAGCTGAAATATATTGATATTTGTTTATATATGTACATTTCATCTTTTAAGTTAAGTTACAGGTATTACTCAGAACATTTGAATATCCTGAAAAAGTGCCAGCATTTCTGTAACTTAACTTCAGAAGATTGATTTTAAATACAAAAAAGTCAGGCCTCTGAAAGTAAACACATCTGTACTTGCGTAAAATGTATTGGTTTACCCTTTTAATGTTGAATTGCCTGTATAAAGCAACTTTTCCAGCATATTCTAATTTTCCGAGTAGTACCTGTATGAGCCAAATTTCATACCTCGATAATTTCTTCCTGAATCACGATATCTATATTTCGATGTAATATTTTTGGGTCAAGCAGCCAAACAGACGGTGCAGATGTACAGTCTTCAGTGCTGAATGTACTTTTATAAAGGATTAGTAGCACTGAGCATTAAAACTTTTGACTAAAATTAAAGTAAGTTTGTATTAGAATAATATAAAATAGTTTTCAATTATAACAAAAATAATTGTGCAAAAAGCTAAAAAAAGAGATACTTTAAACTCAAAACAAGGTAACTCCTTATAAACTATATTCCCTCATTCTTTATCTCGTGTGAGTCTAGATATATATTTGAAATCTGGATATATTGCCTGTCCTTAATTTCTGTACACGAAAATGTCTATGTTGGCTCTTTTGTTTTGATCTGGAGGACTGCAACCAATAGCTACAAACAAGATCTCCTCCTTGTTTCAGGCCCTGAGTGAGCGCTTCAGTGGAGAGATTCCAGACGAACATATGACCAATAATTCCTTCTTTCCGGATGAGTACTTTACCTGCTCCAGCATCTGCCTCAGTTGTGGGTATGCATCCTTTTTCTTACCATAACAAAGCATTTAACACTTCCTCACCTCCATGAACTCCTCTGATACTTTTGCTGTATGTTTTTCACTATTTTCCTTCTTTACTTTGAAGCACCCTCCAGTCAGCTTTAATCCATCACCCATGAGTCTTTGCAGCCAGCGAGTCCCTGTACATTTTATTAATCTGGCTGCTCCTGTCACATAATTGAAGAGATCCAAAGCCACTGGAAGCAATTTAAGCCCCAACCCCCCCACTGTTGTCTTTCTCTTTTAATGGCGGAAATCGTATGCTAATTGGTCCAGAACCTTTCCAGATTTTTTTCCTCCAATTATTTTGGTATAGATTGATCTGACTTCAAAGAAAGCTGCCCAGAGTTGCTTTGGTTTTTAAGATTTTACTTTATGTGGTTTTTCTATTTTTGAGGGTAATTTGCTCTTCATGTTCGATTTGAATGTTGCTTTTCCAGCCTTTTGGCGAGGAAAGGATCTTGTGATAGTCTACAATCCAAGTTTTTTTTGCTCTTCCAGAGCGCACCAGTGCCTTTTATGCTTGTTTTTTTTCTTTTGTTTTGCATCAGGCTCTGGTCTTTGTCTCTGACTTAGGCTCTCACTTTCAGGTCAGGCTGTAAAAGAAGTATGAACCACCTAAAGGAAGGACTTGAGCATGAAGCCAAACATCGTTGCCGCTACTCTGCACAGTACGACAACCGTATCTACACTTGCAAGGCAAGTATAAGCATCTGTGTATGTGAAGAAGCGTGCGTTTTTTCTGTCAAGGCTCTGATTATTTATGCTGAAATACTCAGGCCTGCTATGAAGGGGGAAAGGAAGTGATAGTGGTTCCCAAAACGACGGCCTCCTCTGACTCACCGTGGTTTGGCTTGGCCATCTATGCCTGGTCTGGGTGAGTCCTCAGAACATTTTGGGGAATGATTCGTAATGGTGACATTTCCAGCAGAAATAGTTTACTACAAACAAGGTTAAATAACGTGCAGCATTCACTGTTAACAGGTTCATTACTATATAACACGAAGCTGTTTTAGAACAGAAAAAAGCAACTTCACAGTCTTTCCTCAAGGCTAGACTAGGTTGTTTTTCTTCTCTTTGTTCAGATATGTAATTGAGTGTCCCAACTGCGCGGTGATCTACAGAAGCAGGCAGTACTGGTATGGAAACCAGGACCCTGTGGAAACAGTGGTCAGGACAGAGATCCAGCACATCTGGCCTGGGGTAAGGCCCAAGTAGAATAGCGTTAATGAAATTCTGCTGAAGCCAGATAGAGAAAACTGAAAGTTCAAAGTTCCTTAGTCAAAGGCAAAAAGTTGCAGATTTTTTAGTGGAAACTACTAAAAAACTATTTTCACAACAAGCTAATAACAGCATACATGGTCCAAAGATAAGCATCGGCGTGAAACATGACAAGCTAAAGGACCTCTGTTTCTAAGATAATGTTGGTGTTTCTTTTAGCTCTCACCTATAATTATGTTCTTTAACCTGACGGTACTTCCTTTGGCTTTTTTCAGTCTGACGGTTTTCTGAAAGACAACAACAATGCTGCTCAGAGGCTGCTGGATGGAGTCAAATACATTTCTCAGTCTGTGTCTGAGCTCAGCGTCAAACCTGCCAAAGCCGTCACCTCCTGGCTCACCGACCAGATTGCTCCCACCTACTGGAAACCCAACTCTCTTATTCTGGTACATAAATGCTAAATGTATGGAAAGGCAAGCACAGAAAAGATTATTCTGTTTGAAGCGAGTAAAGAATGAAAATCCAGGGAGGGCTGAATATTTTTAAGGAGACTGTGCTGAAGATATTCATGTTAAAGATGCGATAACTTGCTGAAAGCTCTGGTGTCTATGTATTGGTGATAGAAATGCCATAAATGTGGGGAAGAGTTCCAGCCCAACGACACCAAGCATCACTGTCGTGCTTGCGGAGAGGGTTTCTGCGACGCCTGCTCCTCTAAAACCCGGCCAGTCCCAGAGAGGGGCTGGGGCCTCGCACCTGTCAGAGTCTGCGAAACATGTTTCCACGACAGGGGAATCCCAACCGGTACACGCTTTCATCTCTAAATGACACACAGACTGGCATCCATATACTTTTTTAAATGCTTCTTGGAATAAATTCTCGTCTGACGGAACATTTCCCTGTTTTAGAGCTGCTGGATGCTGCCTTGGAGGAGGAAGGCGGCACCCTGATAGCCAGGAAGGTCGGGGAGGCGGTTCAGAACACGTTAGGCGCTGTAGTCGGTGCCATTGACATACCTCTAGGTGAGAATAATTCTGCTGCATCATCAGGATGTAGAAGAGTTTGAAGTGAAAATATCAAACAGCTGGATTATTTCTTAAATCCTACTACATACATGTTGCTTAGAGTCATGCTGACTTTATGTTAGGGATGCAAATTATCAAGTAATTCTTTAATCAAATTTTTTATCTTATCCATCGATTGATTGATAAGTAGCAATTTGTCTGAGAAGCTGAAGTTCCGGCTGAATCAACAGGATCCTCTCCACAAAAATGCTATCTTTCTTATGGAAGAGAAAATGCAAATCATATTAATTAATAAAAGATTTTTCTTAACAGCAGCAAACAACACATTCACAAATAGAACAATGTAAACAAAGATATATATATATATATATATATATATATATATATATATATTTTATTATTAGTAGTAGTAATGATGGTATTATTAT
>JAVQJG010005589.1:0-12237 GCA_036024015.1 Craterocephalus amniculus | reverse complement strand
TTACAGTGGCAGGGCCTGCCAGCTTGTTTTACAAGTTTGTTTCACAACTTAAAATATCTGCACTTTGAATTTAGGTCAACTTCCTGAATGGGTGATTGAAATGAAAGCATGTTTTCCCATAAAATATAATATTTGTGATCTGTTTTAAATAAAAAGACAGGAAGATTAAAGAAAATCGATTAAAATCGAAAATCGGATTTGGTTTGAAAAAATCTGCGATTTTATTTTTTGGCCATATCGCCCAGCCCTAACACTTCCCCATTGACGATACCTGCCACATACTACTGATGCACACCGCGCTGCTGCTGCTGCTGGGTCTTTCAGCAGCTGTCCTGGGACGATTATTGGCAATTTCAGATAAAAGCCTCAGTGGTGTTTGGGGCTAATTGTAGTTGATGGAAATGATTAGCTGTCACATTTGTCTTGGCTGTGGTATTGAGGCCATTGTGGTGCATGGGGGCTAATTGTAGCTAGTAGCAGAAGTTGTTATGCAGCATGTTGTAGTGGGTTGTAGCTAATTGTAGTTGATAGTAATGGTTCCAGTCTGTGTATACAGCCCGAAGCACACAAAGGCAGCACTGCGACATAAAGGAACACACAAAACTGGAGGCATACACTCTGAAATACTGCTTTTGGACTTACTTTGCCTCTTTCTTTTATGCTACTGCGTCCTAAATATGCACAACAAGTGATGGCCCTGTAAATAAATGTTATATAATATGAACATTCTTACTGTTTGTACTCATTTCATGCTCCACTAAAATCATTTATAAATTGAATCATTACTGTCGTTAATGCAGTTATGAACTTTTTTTAAAATTTTCTCGAGTCCCCCTGCCGCAGTCGCGCAAGGCAGATGGAAACATATTTAGGTCAGTCTGTGCTTCTTAGGTCGGGATTTCAGCTTCATCGCTTTACCGCCGTGATCTGTAGTTTTCCACTGTGTGTGCATGCACATGTGTGTGCAAGTGAATGATGAATTCTGACTGGGTGTGGTGAACATCAGATGAGATTTTCCTCTGCTCCCTTGCGCTCACTCCCTGTTACGCACACACACAGAGCGAGTGCCAGGGCTGGTCTAGGCGTGGGCCCTCGCAGACATAAATTGCTTTATTTTAATAGTTGTATGGTGGAGAGGAAGAGAGAGAGAGAGAGAAAATTGTAAAATACTACAAAGACCATAGAGAGAAAATTGAATTCAGCAGAGGAGAGTGAGCAGCTTTTGCTCTCCTGTCTTTTTTTTTTTCCTCTCTCTTTTTCTAATCCTCCTGATAACATCACAGGGCTTTTTTTTAAGTGTCCTTTTTAATCTGTTTATATGTATCAGCGTGTGTTTGTTTATGGTCAACTGATTACTGGCTGCATTCCTTTTAACTTATTTTCTTTAGAAGAGTGACTGTGTGTTTGTGTGTGTCCATTCTCTCATGCTTAAAATGTTTGCCCGTTGCTATCGGTAAATAACAATAAGCATTAGTCTGCCACACTAGCGCAGCCTTCCTCACAGTTTGGCCACACATGCTATCTGTCCTCCAGACGTATCATCAAATATGCATTAGTCACACTCAGCGACACTCACACACACATTAGCTGCCACCCCCCTTCATATTGCATCGATCTAAAAGTGATCACTTTTGCCGTCTATCAGGCGTCTGTTGGGTTTGACAATGTTTACGACTTAAGACGCACACACGCACACACATATACATGCAAACACTGCCTTTGGGTCAGCGGGTTGACTCCAACAACCACAAATAAACACAGTGCATGCATGCGTACGCAAGCAAAGCCCGCGCAAAAAAACTCATGCAGCATCTTTTTGTCACGACTTTTGCGAATAGTGCGACCGCAATTGTTCTCTTTTTGAACAAAAGGAAGATTATGGTTTAACATGAAACACATGGGCGGTTATTTGATGGCTTTGCAAAGTGATTAGAGGAAAAGGAGGGGAAACAAACCAGAGAAGGCAAGAAGAGAAGGAAAATAATATTCATGGAATTGCTTAAATTGTTGTAGCAATTATTGCCGCATGTGAAAGAGGGCGATAGAGAATAAGAAAATGTTTGGAAATGTACAAACTGCCTTGATTTTATTTATTTATTTATTTTTTTGCTTAAATAGCTGGACTTTGCTGGGACTGTATGTGAGTACGGAGGAGAGAAGAGGGACAAAAGTCAAGAGACAAAAAAGGGAGAAATAAGCAGGGTGATGAAAGTAAAATGAGATGTGAAATGAGAACGAAAAGCAGAGAAAAAGAGAATAAAAACAAAGAGAGGAAGCCAAGGGACAGGAGTCGATGCAGATGGAGCGAGAGGGATGGAAAAAAAGAGCAGTTTGCAGACAAGAAAATGAATGAAAGGCGAGCAGAAAGAGATGTGAAAAAGAGAGAGAAATTTGGAGCGCTGGAGGGGACGAATTGTCGTCTGCAGCCTCGCTCATCCATCTTTCTGATATGGGGTGTTCGGTTTGATGTGGTTGTGTGTTGGCCATTCTCCCCGTCTCTCTCTTACGTCTGTCTCACCCCCTCGTCTCTCTCCGCCTCACCCTCCTCGCCGTCTCAGTCTCTGTGATATGGTATTTTGTTTTGATGTGGTCACGTGCTGAAGATTCTCACGGATGGTTTCCATAACGATAAAAAGATTCACTCCGTAGTTAAAGGAGGAAAAAAAAAATAGCATGACGGGTTTGCATATGAAATGGAACGTCCATCTCTTACACCCTTTTAAGAATATCTCACGCCTAAGATGTTTCTCATTTGTTGGGTCTGTTCTCTTTTGACAGGATTTGTTTTTGAGGGTCTTTACAGGTTTTTAAAGATCCCTGTAAACGAAAAATTAAAGCCATTCTGTGCACAGATCCCTCTATTTTCTGAAAAGTGAATTGTCTTTGTTAGTATTCACACTTCTGGACGCACCTTGGAGGAATATTAAGAGGAGAAATAAATGTAAATATAATAACATCACCTGAATATTAAACCAAATCTCTTGTCACCTTTCTCAGAGATGGTGAGGAAGAAGAATCCCCCTATCCGGAGTGTGGGAGGTGAGGAGGAGGAGGAAGAAGAGGGGAAGAGGCCAGCAGGAGAAGAAGAGGAGGAAGGAGAGGAGGAGGAGAGAGTGGGAGCCGAGGCCGACCGAATCAACCGACCCTCCGAGCCGGAGTCCTCTGAGCGCATCAGAGATGAGGAGGAGGAGGGAGAGAGCGAGTGCCTCTCCTCGTCTGTTTCTCCCTCATCCGTCAGCGACCGCTACAGTAATGAGGAGCGAGGGGGGAGGAGAGGAGGGGAGGCGAGGGTGAAGCAAGTCGGAGCAGCACTGGGCGAGAGACCCGAGAGCCAGTCGGAGCCCGAGGATGGCGAGAAGGGGGCAGAGGAGGGGGATAAGAGCCACGGAGATCAACTCACTCCTCCTCTCCCATCTGCTCCCAACCTCCCGTCCAGACAGGAAGGAGGGGAGGAGTCGGCAACCGACACCCCTTTGCTGCCCTCCAGCCCGTCTCCTAAACTCCAGGACTTCAAGTGCAATGTGTGCGGTTACGGTTACTACGGCAACGACCCTGCTGACCTGGTGAAGCACTTTAGGAAGTATCACCTGGGTCTGCACAACCGCACACGACAGGATGCTGCCCTTGACACACACATCCTGGCCCTCCACAACATGGCTCCCCAACACAAAAACCTCGGTAACTGCATCTCTGTTTTCTGATCTGTCACGTTATTTATCCATTATTAAGCACACTTTGATCCTTTAAAGGGTCACGGGTGCATGTAAGAATCACCAATGCTTTTCTGAAACCTGGTAAAACTGGAACCTAGATCAGCTCCAGTTGATCAACAGGTTTGAATCCAGAACTTTTTTACTGAGAGGCTCAAATGTTCATGAATTAAGCATCTCTGAGTAAATTCTAGATCCCTTTGTGGCAGAGGGCTGCTTACCACGACAATTTATAGATTTTTGATTCAACAGTTTTCTTTCCTACCAGATGTCACCTGTCCTCAGGCACCTTGACCCCCGCCTCATTCATCTTTAACTGTCAGTCTGAACCTTTTTTATTTTTCTATCTTTGATGTCAGACATGCAAGCAGGACAGGGACATAGGAGCCAAACCAAAGAGTCTGCGAAGATGAGGCCAGACACCCAAAACCAGCAGCACAGGACGACCATGATGAACGGCACATATGACGTCCAGGTGAGCTCTGCTCAGTGGTTACGGTTTCTAAATTTTACCAGATGTGTTGATGTTCAAACCAAAAATATACATCCAAAACCCGTATCAGCTCAAAGAACATGCGCGAGTTCAGCACAAAAGAATCTGATTATTTTGTTGTCTCCATCATTTTAAATAACCATCATTTTTTCACCGGACATTGCAGCAAGTGCAAAAGTTTTAAAGAATCGATATAAGTTAGAAAACTTGATCTAAAACAAGCAACACCAGGTCTTGTTAAATTCACTGTTATCATAAATCTGGGACTTGAGGCCCATAACCGAACTGAATAATTTATTGGGTAGTGCAAGCTGTAGCTCATTTGTAACATTGTGTGTGTGTTGTTCAGACAGTGAGGCATTGTGCTGTTAGTTATGAAATTTTATAGACATTTATGGAGACTGAAAAGGAGGTAAGCTGGGCACCTGGCACACCGGCGTCATAAATTCAAGCACACAAATGCACAAATGCTTATTATCTGTCTCCAAACTCGCTCGTACATATGTATCACTGTATCCGTGTTAAGTATCGGCTGATAAATGTAAATGCTTTGCTAATCTCTCGGGCTAAGAAATGCGAGGATTTGTCTTGCTGAGAAAATGTAAACTAATGACCGGCATGTGGCAGATTTTCAGCTAATTCCCTCTACAAGGTAAACGCTGCCTTCGCTTGTAATCACACACCAACAGTGCGCATTAAGTAGCCTGTAATTTTCACACGGGGCTCTGGCCGTCAACAGACGAGCCAATCAATCGGAGGTTAAAAATGTCCTCAGTAATTTTGTTATATTCAGGTCCACTTTAAATCAAGGGGTCCTAATCACTGAAATCAACAACTCCTAGACTTTGTCAAGAAAAAAAAAAACATGCAACACCTCCACTCAACACTGATTCGCTGTTCCTGCTAAGAGTGAACCTTGAAGCATCAGACAAAACTTTTGACTTGTCTGCCAAGAAAAACACATTTACATCCAGATGACAGGCTTTTGATGTTTTCTGTAGCTTTTAAACGTCATGCCAATTTAGATTATCGTTCTAATTTTACATTATCTCCTGGCAATTTTCAAAATAAATAATAATAAATTATTTCCAAATAAATTAAGTGTTAACCAAACACCTGTTTATATTGTTTGCATGTTTTCTGAGCTTTTTAGTCATTATTGATAAATCTCTTCGTTGTCTTTTTTCACTTTGAGTCTACTCCGTCTGTAACATCTGGATCAAGGGCTAGGTTTAGGTTGAGCCGAAATCATATGAAAAGTTTAAATGAGATTATTTTATGAAAATGTGTGTGTGAGGGATAGTCGAGGAGTTTCATTCAAACCAGCAGTCTGTAATGGATTTAAGTCACGTAATGCACGCTTACACCGTGCGCGCAGTCGTGCACACACAGACGTACATAGTCAGAAATAGAAAATCCAGTGGGTTTAAATCGTCATTATGAAGAAAAAGTGAAAGTATTGGGAAAAAAGGAAAAAATTCGAATGAAAGGGGTCTCTATTCTCTTCATCCCTCACTTAACTTTTCTCTCTCCCTCCCACGTTTGGAAAATTCCATGTTGTCATTTGCTGAGACGAGATTCCCTGTCAACCAATGAGATGTTGACAAGGGAAAAAAAGCCTCCAGGAGGAGAGGGACAGGGGAAAAAAACCGATGTAAGAGAGGGATAGAGATGGAGGAGGAAAGGAGAGAATTTCGTGAGCGGCAGACAGAGAAGCAGACGTTATAATCGGCCGTTAGAAAATGTAATGAAACAGCTGTCAGACATATTTAACTTTCTTCTTCTCTTTCTTCTCTATTTGTCTCTGTTTTTTACATCTTTATCGCTCATCACTCTCACTTCTGCTCTGCCGTCTTTCTTTGTTCAGTCGTTTCGACTCAAATAATTTTCTCTTAAACTGCACAATTCAGTCTTTACCCATCTCACCTTTTCCTCCTCCACACATCCCCTTCAACTTTGGTATTTGTCTCATGTTTACCCCCCTTCCCCTTTCATATCCGCCTTCATTTCTTTTTATTATTTAAGCTGTTGTTTGCGTCTTTACTGATTGCTTAATTAGGGTCCTGTGGGCTGGGATTGCGTTATTGTGTGATCACACGCATCAGTGACTTCTCTGCAACAGAGATAAAGCGTCCCATATGGCACTTTTCATGTTTTGTTTTTTTCGCTATTATTTTTATTTGTAAAGATTATATATCCAGGTTTTCTAATATTTTCAGCAGATGTTAAATCTGTGGGATACACTGAGGTTGGTGTAATGATCTTTTTTTTTTCTTTCTTTCTTTGTTACTTACACTTACTTGAAATCCAGGGTAGCTGTCATACCTCTTTTCATTTAAGATCAAATCATAAACCTGTGAAAATCTAATGAAGTGATGACTCACTCTTTCAATGAATTAAAGAGAAGTAAAGAATGAAAGATTGAACAAACAAATGAATGCATGAATGAATGAATGAATGAATGAATGAATAATAAAGAATGAATGATTTAGGGGAAAAGAAAGAAAATGATTGGTCACCACATCCTGTTCTGCTCTTCTTTAGGTGACGTTGGGAGGGACGCTGATCGGAATTGGCCGCAAGACCTCTGATTGTCAGGGGAACACTAAGTATTTCCGCTGCAAATTCTGCAACTTCACGTATATTGGCAGTAACTCTGTGGAACTTGAACAGCATTTCTTATCCTCGCACCCTAACAAAGTCAAAACCCCACCAAGCACACCCCTGCTGGCCACCAACAACCTGACAACGCACGACAACCTGTTGAAGGGGAGGAGTCCGATCTTAGACGGGGCCGAGCGCGTGGCGGTACGAGCCGAGGACGATTCACTGGTTGGGTACTTCATCCCAATCCGAGGGTGTTCAGATCAGTCGGGCTGGACGGGGGAGGCAGGTCGAGGAGCCCTGCAGGTGTATTATTGGTGCAAATTCTGTAGCTGGAGTTGTGAGTGGGCGGGGGGTTCGGCAAAGCTCTTGGAGCACTACGAACAAAGACACAGAGGGAGTGGGAGTGGTGCTGGGAGCCCCGGCAGTGCTACTCCTGTGGGAGTGGACAGGGAGAGGGAAAGAGGAGGAAGAAGAGATGGAGGAGAACGAGACTACATGGTATCCAAAAGCCGGAAAGATCAGCTGTCTAACCCGGCCAGCTCCAGCCAAGGTAACAAAACAGGAGAAAGTTGGGTGAAATGCGGTTTCCAGCCCTAAAATGCTCCCTTACATCTAGTTCTATTTTTCCTTTTCTTCTGTAGTGCTTTTATACTACTTTGCATATTTGTTTGCTTTAAGCATCACATACAAATGAACCTTTCTATTCTCTGCTCCAAGGAGACCCCAACAGCAGTGATTCAGAAGCAGTGGTAACCAGCTATAACTGCCAGCTGTGTGATTTCCGTTACTCGATGGCCCACAGTGCTGACGTGATCGTGGTGGCTCCATTGCTGCTGCACTACCAGCACAACCACTCCATTCACCGCTGCTGCATTCAGCACTGCATGTATTGTCCTCAGGGGCTCTGTCAGCCACACAAACACCTGGGGGAGGTGAGATTAATGGAATATTGAAATGTTAATTTGTGGTTCATTTCTGTGTTTACTTGGCAATTAGTGTGGGGGGGAAATTAGCTTTTTGCCAGCAGATGAAAATATCCAAACAAGTATAAAGTGTAGATTGTTCCCACTTTTGCTCTCCCTACTCTGTCCACCTGCTCTCCTTGCCCTCCAAGCCGCCAAAAAAACAGTCTTAATCAAACAGAAAAGGAAAAAAGGAATAAGCAAAATAGGACATGCAATGATTTAAGGTTTTGTTTTGAATTTATTCTGATACTACTCATTTCATCACATACTAAAATAAGCCATGTGGAAACTTTATTTCCGGTAATAACTAAAGCATGCCAGCACTGTTCCGCAAAGCTTTTAACTGTCTAATTTGTCTTAATAGGTGTCCCACCCATTTGCTTGTCGGAAGTCCACCTGCTCCAAATGCTGTTCAAAGTTTCCTCAGCCCACCAAACAGCAGGATGCCATCAGTTCAAAACCTGCTAGCACCACCTCACCCAGTGTGACCCCTCCTAACCCGAGAGGTGACCCCGGTGTGATTTCTGGTTCAACCTTTCACCCCTCTAACCCTGCACATCCTGTTGTCACACAAGGTATTTCAAGGCATACATCGGGTTCTCAGGCAGCAAATCTGTAACATATGCTGATAATTTCTTTTAAACGTGTGCATTTAGTAGTCAGGATCCCACATCATCGTTCCAGTTTATTTTTCAAGCTTTTCTTCAGGTTAATTCTTCTATTTTATTATTTTTTTAAATTATCGTTTGCTTCTGACTTTCCCAGGCGTCACCCACTTGTGCGACCAGTGCGCTTTTGCCAACACTGACATCGATGTGTTGTTGCAACACTACGAGAGCTGCCACACCCTGATCAACATAAAGGGGGCTCCCCCTCATGTCAAGGCTGAGGAGGAAGTCGGGGGAGAGAAGGACGGAGGGAGAGGAGGAGCAGGAGAGAGAGAATACTCGTGTACGAAGTGTCATTTCATCACTGAAGTGGAAGATGAGATATTCAGACACTACAGGTGAGCTGGAGATTGGATCATTGGTTACTCATGGTGTTTTCTTACACTTCTTCATCATATTATAAAATGACAGGATTTTTCCAGTTTTGCTATGTTTTTCTCTAAGATTTGACCCACAGTGGCTCATTTAGCAGTTGCATATGTTTTATCCAAAGAGATAATGTTCCAGTTAGAATGTGTAAGTAGACGGCACTGAATAAAAATCAACTACCCAAAGACTTTCCACTCACAGGTCTTAATGATGATTAAGTATTGCGTGCTCTTTGATATTGCCATCCAGGAAATGTTGACTAAGCACATTAATTTTCTGCAATGGCCCCGCTCTATAAAATCATACACACATAAGACCCTCAGAGATGCTTTTTAGACACTCGTAGCTGAAAGCCATGCAGCCTTAATCACATATTTGTAGTCACACATTCACACATTCTAAGTTGGATTTTGAATAAGTATGTGTGGAGCATCACACAGTAGCAGCAGCTTTTCTTCTGCAGATTGCTGTGAAATCAACACATAAACACGCGGGCTGTAATTTCTTGCAGGCTACATGCTAAAGTGCATCGGTCTCACATTAAGTTTTTCTTTGACTGTACAAACTGATGGTAGCTGAAATGGTTTTCCTGTTGAAATTCTCCTTGGATGCAGGTGAAACTCTGCCAGAAATCTCAATACCAGTGATGAGCTCAATTTCCTTCTTTTTCTTTCTCCAGATGCAAATTAGTTCAGTCTGTTAACAGTTTGATGCTTTCTGGATCTCAGCCCATATAAGCCTGAGAATTATGCCCAGTGTTATGCTGAGAATAGTGTATGCTCCCTTTACATCAGGTATTATCATGCATGTTGAATGATCTGATCACAATTAAAGGGCATTAAGGAGCTTAAGGTGGAGATCGTCCATCAATCTGTTCTTTGAAAAGACACCAAACCCAATGTATGGACCAGTATGCTCATTGTCGTATGGCTGTGGCGGCATGCCAGAAGTACCTTATGGATGAATGAGAAAGACATTGTAAGGCGCTTAGTAGAACCTAGACAAGGTTAAAAGTCAGTATTTAATGCACCAATCACCATTAACTCCACATGGGCCTTGAGTGTTCACTCTGCTCCATATTCAAATTAATGCCTGTGTCATCTGCATTTTCAAAGCTCATCAGACAAACACCAGAATCCTACACATGTTCTGTTTTTGGAAAGCAATATCTGCAGACCTTTGTATGCTACTGGAACCAACTCATTACACAGAAATCATGTCTGTTCCCAAACCATTAAGGCTACACAGTCATGTTGATAAAAGTGCTTTACTTTATTACACAGTTGACCAACAGCCTAATACTAAACAAATGGCTCATAATTGCTGTGGGTAACCAACCTGTTGCAGGATTTTACACAAAGTGTTGCTGGCCAGGATACTGCCTTCACACTACTGCAGAAATGTGGCCTTTTTGAACACTCACAAGGTGTTTTGATGCATGTTGGGTGTACAAAAAAAACTAAACAAACTACCCTGTGACTCTTTGAGGGGATCAGGATTGCACCGTAGTTTGACTGAAGGAACCCAGCCCATAACATGTATGTGATTATCTGCTAAAACACTCATAAGCTCAGTGACACAGATCCGTATCATTCAGAAGAGATCAGACTGGAATCCAGAGCCCATTTGTTGTCTGCACAGACAGAAAAACACACACACACACACACACATGCTCTCTGGTGTTTCAATGACAGAGCCAGCAAATGATAGAGGAAAGTTGAGTGAGTTAGGGTGGGAAAGTCAGAGGAGTGGTGTGAGAAAGTTGGGACTGAAGACGTCATAGATTTACAGGGAGATATGCAGAACTGGAGGTAGTTGTGACATATTTTTTCACAATTTAAATACTGATCTGGGTTGCAGATCTGAAATGCATTTTGATGTGCGTTCACTACCAAACTCGCACACAAGTTTTCTGCCTTACGCACGCACACACACACATGCATGGCAGACTGACAAAGCCCTTCTAGCAAGATTTCTGCCACAAACGAGTAAAAGATTTAAAAGTTTGACTCATTTGATACTGAAAACATGAATAGGAGGATGAAAGACGAAAGAGCAGTAGGGATGGAGTGAAAGAGTAAGAACTAGAGTGGAGGAGGGAAGTAAAGTGAAAGAGTAAGAGTAAAGTAGAGAGAGGAGGGAGAGAGAGGGTGACAAAGAAGAGTTAGGAGGGGATTTAACAGTCCACTCACGTCCTAAACAAAATCTAAGCTCTGATTCTTGGTGCTCGAATCAAATAAAAGTGAAATAAAGCCATAAAGTTTTACACTACCAGTAAGATCAACCAAAGCTAAAAGGATTCCAAAGTTTAGACAACAAAATATAGAATTTAATTATCAGCTGTTCCAACAGGATTGTAGTGTGTTGGTGGGAATAAAGTCACCAGCTGTAAGAGTCTAATCAGTCTATTGAAATACCTGGAAAGCCTAAACGCTTCTACTCATCCACTCTCAGGTAGTTTGTTCTGAGAGTGCACATTGTACAATTATAATACGTTTAGCTTTTCTATGGAGTGTTTTTTTGTGCATTAATGTGTGTAAGTATAGATACAGCTTATTCTGTGAATTTCTGTGAACTTGTTTCTGCACACTCGTTCTGTAAATTAGTTTTTGGACAGACTTTTAGGAGGTTGTTGTAACATATGCTAACAGTGTGAAGTGTAAATCACCAATTTAAAAACAAAATATTATGGATAACACTTCTTTGTTTGCCGATATCACAAGTTCGACTAGTGTTCATGAACTAGTGATTGATAGATGATAACTTGCTGATGTATAATAACACATAGCAACTTAAAAAGCTAAATATTTTATTCTGAAGTTTATTAAACTTTTAGATGGAAACTATGTTATTTAAAAACATCTTCTTTGAATTGAGCTTAAAAGTGTTCACATAATAATAATAAAGAAAACTGAGAATATGTTTTAGTTTGTAGATGTTAAAACAGGATACAGACGAAACTTAAAAGATTAGATTATAAGTAGTTGTATTGACCAAGGTAGAAAAGTACAACTTTGTAGTGGCAGTGCAGACTTCATAAAATAATAATGAGATATTGTTGTTACCAAATAGAAACAGTTTAACAAGTTAGGTTTTTCTTTACTGCATCAATGTTTGATATTTTCTATCTGGATCGATGCAATGAGTTTTATTCATTGATATAATCTAAAGGTATTGTTAAATGACTAGTTAATAAACTTTTTAAAAATATGTTTTGCCTAGAGGAGCCTTTGTGTAAAAATCCTGATGATTTTTTTGTTGCTTGTTCGTTTGCTGTTATTTATACATGTGTGTGTGTGTGTGTATTTTATATATATATACAGGTCTGTCTCAGAAAATTAGAATATTGTGATAAAGTTCTTTATTTCCTGTAATGCAATTAAAAAACATGAAATGTCATACATTGTGTATTCATTACAAATCAA
>JAVQJG010005584.1:0-33991 GCA_036024015.1 Craterocephalus amniculus | reverse complement strand
TTGCACCAGTCAACAAAATCAGTCAAGGCCCTGCCATGACCTGACTCAGGGCCCTGAAGGAGAGATAAAAGAACACTGTCATCTGAAAACTTCACCAAATAACTTCCCTCCTGGCTGGCACTACAGGGGTCTGTGAACAAGATGTACAGCAGGGGGGAGAGGACACAGCCCTGAGGAGAACCCGTGCTGGAGAACACACAGTCAGACAATTGGCCATTTACTAAAACCCTCTGAACTCTGTCAGTTTAGAAGCACCAATAAAATCTGTTCTGACAGGCTAAAATAAGATGCAAGGCGTTCAATTAAAACATGAGTTTGGATCTTGTTAAAAGCAGAGGAAAAATCTGCAAATAACATTCTAACGTGGGACCCAGGTTTATCAAGATGAGCATAGATTTTATCTAAAATCAAAATCTTGGCATCATCAACCCCCTTTCCTTTCTGGTAAGCAAACTGTAAACCGTCCCTTCTATAAAGAGGCTAAGAAACTTCTTTATAACTTTTACCTAAAAGTATAAAGAATTTACCTAATGCAGAATATTTTGATTTCCTGCAGGATTTTACCTACATACTTAAATCCGAACAGTTTTTCATGGTGTTCTGCATCGGCTTCAGCCTGATAGCAGCTTCAGTGTTTACCATTTTAAGCCTCTTTTACAACCTTTTACAGCTTTGCACTCTCTTAATTTCAGACATTTACTCACACATTTAGCTCTTAGGTCTTAGCGCTTATGAACACTGATGTGTGTGGTTACTTCCACATAGAAGCCCTACAGTCCACCTGAAGTCCACATATATGTTAACAGCTGGCACCCAGTTCACAGTCTTATAACAGGACTGGTGTTCTAAACTGGGTGCTTTCCCAACATGAGTCTGAGTGTCCCATGTGTTAGATTTCCACTATGTGTGTGTGATGATGAACAGTTAACAGTGGAAAATATCTTTTCTTGTCTGCGGTTCTAGTCCGTTTGTTAATTAATGAAGGAAAAAAGCCCTCTTTGTCTGAGTCAGACCAGATAGTCGCTGCTACAGCTTCATCCAGCTTCATCCAGACAATAACCTTTTTCAGGAACTTTTTAGCCATCAAGGGAAACGGCACATATTATAAACCTTAAAAGGAAAACCATATCATAAACCTTATCTTATAAATTATTATACACATATTATTAACCTTAAAAGGAAATCTGCATCTCTACAGTGAAGCATAGAAGTGGCATCATCATGCTGTCGGATGTTGTTGATGTCAGTAGGGATGATGGAGAGATTCCTGTTACAGACTGTTAATGAAACACACCAGGGTGTTTGGTTGTTGTTAGATTAATAAAGAAGCTCACGCCTGAAAGGAGCGTCAGTCTTCGTTGACAAGGTTTCCACAATGTGTGGACGCCTTCCTGTGAGATTCTGATCCATCGGGACATGCATGCATCACATCATTCTTGCATTCTGCACATTCAGGTTGCACAACTGTCTTTCTGATGCATCGCTTCATGATTCCAGCCCAATGACTCACGAGTGACATGTCAGGTATTACTCTGTTAAAAGAGTCAAAGATGTTAGACTGTGCAGGACACTGTGGCATTTAAATGTATCTCAGCATTAGTGCGATTAATTCCTGAGCTTCTGCAGCTGTATTAGTAACGAAGATGTGCTAGATCAGGGCTTTTTCTATTTGTTAGGTGTGTCCAGCTTTTATAACCCAGCCCAGGAGTGACAGTTGTGATTAGTAAAGCTCTTTTTAAACTTGCTTTGACCAGTCTGAACTCAGATTTCTCTCCTCCATGAGGTGCATCATTCTGCAGGACTGCTGCCCATCTGTGTTTTTGGAGGCTTTTGCAGACATTTGCTAATCTGGAAACAACACTTATTTCCCCCCCTACTGGATGTGTTATTTGTACATTTACCAAAGCTCCTGCTTCCACACGGTTCACTGATATAAATGTTAATAAGAAGGTGTTCCTATGCTTACTGTTGAGTTTACAGTCTGATAATCACAACTACTTGTATCATTGACGCTTCCTGTATTTATTACTACTGTTGGTAACTTTCCTCCGACAGCGGCTGATGCCTGCTGTAATCATGAGCTGCAGTGATTGCTTGTGTTGGAAATCCGGGTGTGTCAGGAATGTGTGCGGTTCCTCTGCCAAGGCAGAGCCGAGTTTATGAGATTACTGCTGTTTGTTTGGTTGCAAGATCCCCCGAAATTGCCAAACTGGACTCTGCAAACTTTGCAATACTGGCTTTGAACAAAGGAAGCACTCATTAGATTTGGCATGTACCATTGTCTTATATTAGCCAT
Organism: Craterocephalus amniculus; assembly: GCA_036024015.1. Classification (NCBI taxonomy): domain Eukaryota; kingdom Metazoa; phylum Chordata; class Actinopteri; order Atheriniformes; family Atherinidae; genus Craterocephalus; species Craterocephalus amniculus. Next base: position 31,695 of record JAVQJG010005584.1, on the reverse strand, counting down.
AAAGAGCCCTTGTAGTTAATCATTTCAGGCAGTTTCTTCTTTATTCCATCTTACAGTCCTGCACCTCAGATGACCCAGTTTAAGTTCCAGGCCTCATAACTGGGTTATAAAACCAGGTTAAGCTCCCACTCTGAATGTTATAATCTTGGTTGAGGCCTGTCCTTTGTGAAGTGTGTAATGGGAGCAAATTACTGCATTTAGTGTTGGGATGCCAACGAGAACATGTTTATCAGTCATGATCATAAACACAGCATATGTTAAGTTAGAAATATTGAAGCACTTGAACGACGTAGCGTGATCCAGTGCACCTCACAGGTTACTGGCAGGAAGACACCGGCTGCTGTTGGCTGTTACTACAGCGATTAAGAAGAAAAGATAGCTTCTCAAACAGATACTGACATTGTAAGATTGGCTTTACACTGACTCTTTCTATCCTCTTTCCACACACACAAATAGAAACGTACACAGATCTGCCCCAGTCATTCCCAGCCAATCACAGACTTCTAATTAGACCCGTCACTTTGAATTGGGATCTTCTGAGCTTCTGAAATGTTGTGGTTTGTGTCAGTGGTTTGTTATGCTGGTGGTAAATTTGATTTATTTATAAAATGTTAATCCAAAAGCAGCTCTGTTATTACTTTCCCAAAAACAGTGAATCTCTACTTTGAGAATAACAAGATAGGACTAAACCTTGTGCATCTCTGGGAAAGAAATGTATGTCTGTATGTATTTAAGACAGTATGCATATTCCTATACTGGGGCTGGTTTTAGTGAGGAACAGTGAAAATCACAAATTTACAATTTATTTAGATCATGGATGAATGTCTAGGACCAAATTCCTGCACGTTTTAGTCTGTCCCAAATTGATGGGATATTAAGAAGTTAGTAACACGCTTTTGGAGAAGCTTTTTATTTGAAGCTTGAAGCAGGTGTGTTGCAGGAGGGAAACATATGAAACCTGTAGGACGCTAGACTGAAAATCTGGAGTAGGTGATCTCTGATCTGGAAAATGAAGCGCTAACCTCGCAGAATGCACAGTTGTATTTTGTAGAAGTAGATTAGTGTTTAATGTGATTTAACAGGACATTTTTTTCCTAAAAAACATCTATTAACTGAACTACCATTAAAAGGATTCAATTCTTTGAATGTTTGGTGCTTTAAAACAGCACTGTAGTTTTTAGAAATTTTTGCCTGTAATGACTTAAGAGATTAAATAGTATATGAGGATAAAAAGTGAGGATTTGCTGTGGTAATAAAAACACCTTCGCTGGCAGGTATGGAAATCTGGAGGATGTGTGTTTAGGGGGGGGGCTGTGCCCAGGCAACCCAAGCAGCTAGCAGCGCACCTGCTCATATGAAACCCTGTCAGAACCCCCAGTCCAGTTCTTATTTTTACTGGTCCAAACACAATCCTGCTTTCCTCCATCAGAATATAGCATCAGTAATGCAGACTAGGTTTCATATTTTATGGTTCAAAGGTTGTTTAGACTCTGAAATATCTCCACAAACTGGTTGTGTGAGGACAATATGATTCTTCAAAGAAAGGAGAGGAATGATAACAGACATATTTGTGCCATGGCTTCTTTAAATGGACCTTGGCTCAAATATGTTCCTAAAAAGAAACTGAATTTGAGATGTGCCCATTATCTTTCTAGTCAGCCTGGAGGAGGTCTACCTTCAAAAATCAAAGAAAGATTAGAGTGAGTGGATGACTTCGCAGCGTAGGCGGTCATGGTTTATGGTCTCAGCTGATCATTTGTTCACGTGAGGATGTTTCCAGAGATGCTCAGATGCAGAGTTTACTTCCTGTCTGCACTAATATTAGCCCAATCTGTCGGCTCTGTATCGATTATCAGATCGATTGAATTAGGAGCTCGTCTCCTTTGCTGCTGCTGTTCCTGCTTTGCTGACTCATGACGCAGTTGGTGAGAGGCGGAAAGGAGATTGTTAGATAATCTTAGCATCCTCAGTCCCGCTGCTTTTAGCTTGTGATGGGAAAATAAAACAAGTTCATCGTTTTGTGGAGTGATAATAAGTTTAACTTTTTACCAGAATAAGCAGTGCAACGGCTCAGACTACTTATTAGAGTTAAAATTGTTTCCATGACTTTTACTGTACATTTCCTTTTTGTTCTAAATGAAAGCCAAACTTCTGTCTTTCAGATTCTGGAAATCAATTGGACGGGACTCACAAACATGCTGGATATTCCTGGGGTCAAGTAAGAAACTTCATGTCTTTAGAGGAATTTTCTCACATTGCAGTATCCCTGAAAGGTTTCACTTTTTCTTTAGGAGAAATGTTAGTCAGAATGCAAATCCCAGAATCATTCTGAGTGGAGATTGTGCTTAGTTTGCCCCACTAATGAGGACTCAGTGATCCTTTTTAATGCACTCCCTTTTTGCTGCTTTCATTGATGTTGAGTATACATCTAAATGACTCAAACTCACACTTTTTATATGTTATATGTATGTTATAAACATTCTGGTAGTAAAATGTCACATCAGGTTTGTTTGAAACTAAGAATGTTTAAAAACTTAAGTACTGCACTTCTACAAGATTTTAAGGAAATTACTTCATCCTCACTATAAAAGCAAGAGAACACATCCATCCATCCATCCATCCATTTTCTGAACCCCTTAATCCAATTGGGTCGCGGGTACAAGAGAACACAATAAAAACATAATAAAATAATTGGAAAGACTCAGTTTCAAACTCCCCCTTACCTCCAAAAAAGGTTTTCAAACAGATAGTGTGAAAAGAAAAAAAATTCAAAGAAAGAATAAAACATACAAATAAACTGAGGAGGATAAAATAAAATTGGCTTTTCAAAGGTTTTATGGGAGGGAGTCAGCAGCCCATACTGGTTTTTGACTAGATTCTGGGACCAAGATTCTGGGAACAAGGTCATGTGGTACAACAAATAACGTGGCTTTCAGGCATTAAAGTATATTCTGAATTTAACTAGAACCCGGTGAAAGGAGGCTAAAACTGTAAATGTGGCTTATCTTACCTGTCAGCACTCTGTCTGCAGGATTTTGGGTCATTTGGTTGAATTAAATCTGTTTGGTCCTCCTGCTAAAACTCATCACACCTTGATGTGACAGATGCATGAGTCAGCATGATTCAGGGACAGCTTGATTCAGATTTTGATCTAACTATTCAGACAAAAAAGGGAAGTAGAGTTAACAGTAGAGTTATTTTCCTTGTGTTTTCTGTTGAGCAAGTTGTCTGTTGAGCTCATGGAAATGTCAAGTCGGGCCAAATGCAGCTCAGAAGCTGAAGCTGGCTGCCAGGTTCTGCAGCCAGGTTCTGCAGCAGGAGGAAGCTAGAATGTCTCAACAGAAGCTGCTAGTATAGAATAAAAAAGGAAAACTATCTTTTATTTCGTCATTTCTGCAACCATGGATATTTACTCGAAACTTTTATAGATTAAAAAATTTTTTTTTAAATTTAAAGGCAGATTAACAAGCAGTGGAGTTTTAAAGTAGTTATAATCCATAATAAATAACAAATAGTATCATTTACTTTCAGCGCACAGGTTTATGTGAATAAAGCTGCAAATAGAAGCTGGACTGTTGTAAAACTATGTGTTAGAAGAGATTATAGAATTACACCCCTTCATCTTTTCGTTGTGGAGATTAAAATACACAGATTGGTTTGGTCATTTCACTAAAAAAATAAACTTAGCTGGAGTGTATTTAAAGCAGGAAAGAGCTGATGGGTCTCTCAGGCTCTGCTGCACAAACCACAGGATCGTAGACGGGAAGAGGAGGTCTAGTTTTCCTTCTCAGAGCAGGTAATCTGGAAGCATGATTATAAAATCAGAGACCCTCAGCTGACAGAGATATGCCAGAAGTCTCCGTTTTTTGTTAGATGTGGTGCGTTTGACAGGCCGAAGCAAACTGGGCTGATGCAGTCGAGCAGACAGTCGTTCACTCTGAAGCAGAAGAGAATTTAATTGTTTCACAGTCCTCTCTACTTGTTTTTTTTTATCCTATCAGTTACATCTTCAAGCTTTAACCCAGATTAAAAGATGCAGTTGGATCTGAATTTAAAAGTCTTTTTCTGGACTTGATGGTTCATGCTGCTCTTGATTTATAGATGAGATCTTTTTCGTTAAAGCAGGAATATTTGCTGCTTTTTTCCTCCCAGTCAACCGTATATGCTGACTTTAACATCATTAACGAACTTTTCTCTTTGTAATTAATACATCGGAACCCTTTTATGATATTTTGTGGACCTGGGACAAGCTCCTGCTTACACAACAGCACAAAAAGCTCACGTCATTCACTGCGTTTACACACCATATTCCGGTTGCTGTCAATATTCCGGTTTCTGAACCTTTTAAAATTCCCCGTTAACCTGTGCGAGCATGAAAGAATGAATGCATGAAAGTTGCAATCAGCTGGAATATTCCGGTTTTTAAAAACCGGAATATGGGCATATTCAGGTTTCTGCCGGTGTTTACATGGGCGTGGTTATTGCTCATATTCGGGTTATGGAAGGGATACCAGCTGCATGTAAACGCAGTCGTTGTCGTCACTTAATCAGGATCAGGTGACTCACATAATCTGTCACGCCCCATTCCTCAAAGGTACTGGATGGAAATTTCGCTCTTTGTCTCAGATCCTCTGCTGGCTTTAAGATGCATTCACCTGAAAGAAAAACAGCAACCTTTGTTTGTGTCCTGCCTCCACAAACCATCAGATTCAGCTCTGATATGGTGACACTCATTCAGAATGTTTCATGTTTTAATGAGGAGAAAACACATCTGTCTGGGAAGTGCAGGGACACTGAACCTGTAGCTGCAGCTTTACCGTTAGCTTACACTGGTCCAGGAGTCTGGGGAGAGCCAGTGTTATTGATGGCTTGCGTTCTGTTTTCTTTGTGACTAATGCAATTCTCCAAAACTACTTGTAGAAAGCCTGAAACGTAAGCTGAAGGCCTTGAATGCCCCAACCCCCTCCCAGACTGCCATTAGCTTAACGCTGAGCGTGTTTCATTGCTCCGCTGTGGTGACCTGCTTCCTGCAGGTTTACTGTTTGTGTTTCAGCAGAGAAACAACAGTTTCCACGTCTCCACCCTGTGAAATGCAGCTCTCCTTGTTCTACAAGTTTGAAGAAAATTGCATGCGTGTGTGCGTGTGTGCGTGTGATCAACTTCAGACCCGTGCATGCCCCTCCCTCCTCTTCCTGTGTGTGTGTGTTTGTTTGAGGACTCTCATATTTCCTCGCTGACTGTTTGCCTCCAAACAGCAGAAAACCAGAAGCCACCTTCAGGTTCTGGAAAAGCAGCGTTTAAGTCAGACTCACTGAGTCTGAGGCCACAGCAGGATCCTTTTATAGGCATGATGAGATGTGCTGAAACCTCAGTGAGTGTTTCAGTCTCAGGATGAGCAGCTGGAGGTGGTTATGTGCTTAGTTTGCAAGAAGATCAGGAATCAGCATGTATGCTGTGAAAAAGTCCAGTCCAGCCCCTCATTTATTTATATTTTTGCTTGTAAGTCAGAGTTTCTCTTTAATCTTCATGAGCAGTAGTTCTGCACACTTTTTCTTTGGACTTCTCTGCTTTTTTTACTCTTTTTTTCCCGCTGATGGATGAATCATTCAGGCATAAAGAGGTTAGTTCATTGGATAACTTGACTTCAGCTGGAAGATGACTCACTTTGACAGAAAATAAGCTGAAACATATTGCAGCGTGATTTGTAGTGTGACCTTCAAATATTTGAAAAATCATGGGAAGTGGAGGGAAGATTCAGATGAAGAGCAAAGACCTGACACACCTGACCTGAGAGATGCTTTAAGTTATTCCATCAGAAATGTCTCCATGGTAGGCTGGAGAATCAGGAGGAGGAGGCTGAGGTTTGATGCAAGAACTGGACTGAAACCAGCTTCTACATGCCTGATGGGGAGATGAATCCTCCATAAAGACTTTATTAAAAAATTATCCAAGTAGTGTGGGAACAAAACATCCAAAGAGCTTTGGGAAGCCCTTCTTTCCCCGGAGGAACTCTTCCTGAAGACTGTTAGAAGGAAACTTGTTGAAGCAGGTTCAGACTGTTGATTTCCAATCTCCTTATAACTGTACCAGTACGTTTTTTTACTGGTTTTCCATGTTTAAATCAGCTGCTGCACACATTTTCCTGTGCTCCGGCCAGTTTGTAAAAAGAAATGAGGGGTGGCATCAGACTGACCCAGAATCGGCTCCTGCAGAGGTTTGTTGTAACAATGCAGAGTCCTGATGCAGGACAATGCTGCCACCTAGAGGAGGATAAAAGACACATCAGTTTAAAGCTTTATATCTTACTACCTTATTGTATCTTATTACCTCTACTACTGTCATTTAGCAGACACTTTTATCGATTTTACTCGACTTACATTTGAGAGAACAACACAAGCATAAAATCAAAGAATGGAATACAGCATGAACAGGTTAGCTTTTATCTTAAGTTTTTACTGCTGGAGTTGTTTTTAATTTGCTCATTCGTAACTCTCATGCTTGCAGTCAGGACAATCATTCATGATGCAGACATCAAATTTGATTTTAAAAAAGTTGGTTTATCTTTTTTTACTCTTAAAATATCAATTAAATGCTCTGATAATCTGTCTCTAGCTTTTAAACATCTGCGTAGCATCATTTTATTGTCCAGGATTCTGCTGCAGAGAGAAAAAACAGAAAATCAACTGTAGCGTAATTCTTTCTAAAGATTACATCTGTAATTCTGCAAAGGAGCAGTTTAAACCAGGAAAATAAAGGGAAACTTGCGTTCTGGATACACTTTTACAATCTAATTCCTGAAATCTGGTTTGTTTTTAGACTTCTGAGCTCAGTCCCTGGTTCGATGAATCTGCTGCTTAAACAGAGTTATTTTCATGCACGAATCAGAAGCCAGCAGCTGTCACACGTGGGCATTTTGTGCAAGTTAAACATATGACACAAGCTGAGCTGTGTTATGTATGAATGCAGATGCACATACTTCACTCTGCGTGAGCGACAGCTGGTATTTCCAGCTTCTACAGAGCTTGTGCTGCCCGCTTCCTCTCTGGACGGCTTGTGTTATGTTTTATGTCCCTGATTTATATTCAGGATGTATTAACACACATTTAATCAACAGATGGTTTCGGTACTGCACCTTTTATCCCTAATTTTCAGGGTGATTTGTTAAAACTATGTTTCTTGTGTGCTTCCTTCATAGTGGTTTGTGTGACAGCATCATGCAGGACATCATCTGCAGCAAGTTGGTGCTGCCCAACCGCATCCACGTGCCTCTGGTGGCGGACTCTGAGATGGCCAAGCTCCGCTTCCCCATTCCTGAGGTAACACATACACTGTTAAACACTTATAATTACACAAGCTCCTGATTGTGTGAAAAACCCTCCGTCCCCGCAGGCCCTCCTGAGGATCCACTTCATCGAGGCCCAGGAACTGATCAGTAAGGACAAGCTGATGGGAGGACTGATCAAAGGCAAGTCTGACCCCTATGGAGTCGTCCAGGTGGAGACGCAACTCTTCCAGAGCAAAGTCATCAATGACTCAAACAATCCAAAGTGGAACGAAGTGTACGAGGTGAGCGGGGAGCACGCCGGTGAAATCTGGACTTTATTATTTCTAGTTCAGCAGAAACCCAGAATCTCTCTTTATTAACACGGCTTTATTTATCTGTCAGGCTCTGATCTACAATAGCAAGTCACACAATCTGGAGATCGAGCTGTTTGATAAAGACCCCGATGAAGATGACTACCTGGGGAGGTAAAGACGTTTCTATGGGTGAATTCCAGGCTTTTTATGCCTTTCATCCCCACAGAAGTCAAACAACACGTTTTATATTTTTCCTGATTTTACTTTTACATCTGAATTTCAGGCAACTCTCTTTTCCATTTCCAGTCGTTGCTCCTTTTTTTTGTTTAAAAAAATTGAAAACCTACACAAACCAGAATATTTATCATTTTAATTAAGTTTTTTAATTTATACTTATGCTTTTTTTATGTTTTTTCTGAAGCTGAATTTTTCACAATGTTAAATTGAAGTTTTAACATTCAAAATTAATCAATCAAGTTTTATGATACTAAATTTCTTTATTTTTTTAAAGGATTTTGACTTAATGCAATTTTCTTGTTTCAAGAAAAAAAAGATATTTTCAATTTTCATTGATACATTTATGAAAGTGTTATGTATTATGTATATACATATTATGTATGTGTAATTTTTTTTATGATTTTTTTTTATTATCCTGCATTTTCTTGTAAGTGGCCCATTAAATTATCTTTTGCATTAAGATTGTGTGATTTGGGTTTCAGAGTGGCCATTGACCTCGCTGAGCTTCAGAAGGAACGAAAGGTTGATGAGGTGACGCAACACTTTTTTCTGCCTATCCAGTTGTTTTTTAAATTTATTCGTTTTATGTATTTTTTTTCTTGCACAATGTCCAACTTGCATGGATTAATTTAGAAATTCAGAAATAAATGAATCCATGCAAGTTGGACAGTGTGCGGGGGTCTTCTTTTATCAGACTGAATTTGTTTTCCTACGCACCTGTCATAGCTGACATAGGATACCTGACATAGGTGTGCAAAGTGTCTTCTGTCTGATGGAATTGTTGTTTGCCGTAACATCTATTTATGCTTTTGGTTTTCTTTCTTTTTACATTTGAACCAAAAAAGACATCAAGATTTTTGGAAGCAATAAAGAAAAATATTGACATAAAAGAGCTTGTAATATTAAAAATATTTATATTTTTTCAAAATTATTAAACCCTTCTTATGTAATTCGGTTGCTGAATGTAAAAATTAGGTATTAAGGAAATAGTCTGTGTTTCTAAATATTACAAATACGGCTATTCTGAAAAAGGTAATCAATATAGTTTTTTTAAGAAAATGATCTTAGATAGATTTGGTATTGAAGCTGGTGTTATGGTGTAAGATGAATAACATATAACTGTTTTTCCATGATGTCCTCCCTCAGTGGTTTATACTGGACGACGTGCCCTCAGGGAAGTTGCACCTCAGACTGGAGTGGTTGTCTCTGCTGCCCACGCCTGAGAGGCTGGACCAGGTACACAAACCACCTGACCTGAACTCATGATTCACACACTGTTCATCAGCTTCACAACAAACTGTTCTGCTCCCCCAGGCGTTGGTGAGCATCAAAGCCGATCGCGGCCAAGCCAACGACGGCCTCTCGTCAGCGGTGCTCATCGTCTTCCTGGATTCAGCCAAAAACCTGCCGGTGAGTTTTACACGTCACAACGTTCGTCAACCATCTTTATTCTTAGATTAGTATGAAGGATCAGCAGGAGGATGCAAACACGCATCTAATTTGGATTCACTGGAAAGGTTTTTTAGAGGAATTTGTTAATGTTAACGAGAGTTTTTTAGGAAATGGCTGCAGCTGTAAAACCTTTTCTGCTATTTATGTTTAAAGCTAATAGATTTTAGTTGGTGAGTAAATTTAAAACGTGATTATTTACTGTGCATCTGCAGGGTTAAACAGCTTCACTTCAGTCTTTTGCTTATTTTTTTCCTGAACTTTTCTTTCCCTTTTTTCTCATCTGGAAACGTATGTATTTGCAGTTTTCCTGCTCTGTAAATCTCTCTGCAGCTGTTTGTATAAGATGTCCACACATAGCTGAGAATCCCTTTTGTGGTCTAAATTAGTAAATACATGTGTGCGCAGTGATTACAATAGTCCCAGTAACTTCAGCGCGACAAAATTACCACAAACAAATACAATAAACCAATTTTCATCATGGTTTTTTAAATTTATTCCGAAGCATCTTAATCTTTAAGGCTTCGCCCTGAACATAAGATGCTGTCAGATAATCGGATCCCATAAGGGTGCATTCATGCGATTAAAATATCGTTTGTGCCTTCTTCTTGTTAACTAACTACACCAATAGTTTTCATCTTTTTTTACACAAAAACCGTGGCATTGGCTAACTAAACCATGATGAAATGGATGAAAACTGTCAACAGTGAACGAAAATGACAACATATGCAGCAAAAACCAGATCGTACCGGATCCGATTTACACCTGTGATAACACTACAAGTAGCGCAAAACTAATGAAGAAGCTTCGTAAACAGTTTTTAAATACAGCAAATCAACCCTCAGGTGAAAGAAGAGAGCAGACATACAGTATGGATGCATTTCATGTTTAATGCGAAGCTGAAACAAGACTGAAAACTTTGTCGCCACACGGCTGCATTGTAAAATCACAGTATCACATGCTGTGATTTGTGAAATGACAGCAGCCACCTCTAATTTATATAAAATTTCTAAAAGTCTAATAACAAGAAATAAAGGATGCTTTGTAAACTCATGAAACTGCAACTAATCTGAATCAACATTTTTCGCCAGCTTTCCTGAAATGCATACAACGCTAATTATGTTAAAGCTAACATCATAACGTGCTTCCGGTGCAAACATATTGATCCTCATTCGTTACCAAATTATAAAAGCAAATGATCCATTAATCTGAGACAGAAACCAGCTATTCTGGACCATTTTTCTTTTAATTTGAAAAGGCCAATTTTATTTCTTTAATGTTCTGCTGGCACTCTCACTCTGTTATTTTAGAATTTCATTAATATTCTATTAAATGAGAACGTCCCAAAATTTCACAGATTTTTTGCTCGGGGACTGGTGTATTATTTTAAATTTCTAAATTTTAATAATAAATTTTGTTCCATAAATTCATCTTAAAAGCAAGAACAACCCTTTGAATCTGTAAAAATATATTTTCAACATTATCATTTGTTTGTGGTAATAAAAAATCTCAATTTCCTTTTTAAGGAATGAAGTTTCATGTGTGGTCGAACTGTGTAGTGCAGGCCTCACCTTCCTCTTCTCAGCCTCCTCTTCTCCTCTGCCTCTTCTCTTTCCTCCTCCCCCCTCTGAAGAGCGTCTTCGAGGGGAACTTGGGCTCTGGCTTCTTAAAAGAAAGGCGTGCAGCCGGCCTTGTGTTCTGCGAAAACACAGCTTCTCTCTATAGGAGCTTATTTGTGAGTCTGTTGGCTGTTTTCTGAATACTAGACTAGTTTGGAGAATGCTTACATCTTCTCAAGAGCTGATGTTTGCTTTTGTGTTTTCTACTGTTTGCCTGAACAGCATGAGTCCTTACCAGTGCATGAGTTTAGTCCCCAGAAACAAATACATACATTAACATTTTTTAATAGTTTTAGTCCAAAGATAATGGATACAAAAATGGTCAAAAATATACCTGAAGGTTATAATGTAGTTAAAAAGCTGTTTCCTCTGATTTATCCATCATATTCTGGATTAATGCTGCATATTTGCAAAAAAAAAGAAGTTAATGTTTTTCTGTTTGGCTGCCATTACAGGAATACATTTTAGCAGAGGGTAATTGATTTGTATCCCTGTTTAACTTCATTTTCAGGGAATTTAATTATTTTAACTTATAGTTGAAACTATTGTGATCTAATATAGATACTATGAGCTATATGCAGTTCTTGTTTGTGTATAAAGGGTTAGAGCAATTCAGAACCAAAATGCTATGAAGCGTAAAGATTTAACTCAGATTTTAAGATGTTTTTTAGGGAGAATTGTGTTTTGATTGAGGTAAAATCCTGAGAGAATGGAGGGTGAATTCGCTGTGGATTGTTTCCTTTCCTACTCTATCCGTACGAGCACTCTCTGTGAACGTTAATTCTGTATAAAGATGCATGAGGAAGTGGTTTGTAAATGAGAATCTGTAAAAGTACCGTGCCCTCTGCAGCGTGTTGTTACACTTTGCTCCAGTAAAGATTAAAACTTTAATGGAATAAAAAACTGTAACCTTTCATATAATTTACACAAAGTGGTGGAAACTGAAACTATGAGCCACTTTTCTTCTTTATTTGTCACAACAAATATTCAGCTTTGCACATGCTCCTCAATAACCAGCATGTCATCAAATAACCTGAGCTACCTCTCAACTGATCTCAGTTTCTCTTTTCTTCTCTATTATACAAACTTTTTATGTAATTCTGTGATATTTTACTAAGAGAATGGCGCATAGAGATAGAAAGAGATCTGATCTGAGTGGCATTTTTTGATGATTTCCTCTTTTTTATGCACTTTAAAAAAAAAAAAAGTTTCATTTGTTATTTACTGATCGTTTTATCTTTGAATTTTCTGTGAATTTGACTCTGAATCGAGTGTTTGTTGAGCTGTAGTTTTGCCTCATGCCACATGTGATGGAGGAATAATGTTAACAATAATCATTGATGTTGTCTCTGTGTGTCCTGCTGTGTGGGGGCATCCCGATGCTTCGGTGATGCCGGTGGTGCTGGTGTGTTCTCATCAACCCATCCTCCTCCTCCTTCTCTTCCCTGCATGCTTTTCTCTTTCCCAAATAACCTCCTTGGGTGTGTGTTTGTGTTTGTGTGTGTGTGGTGTTCTCTCCTGCATTGTTACGGGGGAAAATCAAAGCGCAATCCGTTAGAGTTCAACCAAGCGGGGCTGAAGAAGGCCTCGGTCAATAAGGCCATCAAGGTAACAGCACAAAGACAGAGTACACTCACGTCATACTGCCCAGACACAGAAGAAAGCTGAGACATCTGAGATTTACAAACAAGTCATGCTGTGTCAGAGTAAATTAAACAGGAACACAGAAGAAATGTAAATGGTTGTCTGAAAACTAGATGATCACAGCCCAGCTCATCTAGGAAAGAGTAAAGTAATCATTGGAAAGAGTAAAGTAGTCCTAGGAATGTGTAAAGTAATTCTAGGAATGAGGAAAGCCATCTTAGGTAAAAGTAAAGTAATCATTAGAAGAGTAATGTAGTCCTAGGAATGGGTAAAGTAATTCTAGGAATGAGGAAAGCCATCTTAGGTAAAAGTAAGGTGATCATACTGTAGGAATGAAGAAAGTAATAGTAGGAAAAAGAAAAGTAATCCTCGGAAAGAGTAAAATAATCCAAAGAAAGAGTAAAGTAATTCTAGGAATGAAGAAGGTAATCCAAGGAAAGAGTAAAGTAATCCAAAGAAAGAGTAAAGTAATTCTAGGAAAGAAGAAATTAATCCTAGGAAAGAGTAAAGTACTGTAATCCAAGGAAAGAATGAAGTAATCCAAGGAATGAGGAAAGTAATGTGTGAGGAGCTGAGCTACTGTAGAGGGTAAAAAGTTTTCCAGGTGTATAATAGAGGTGTTATTCAGGTAAATATGTGAGCAAGCCATTGGCCATGTTGATGATGGACGCCTCTATCAGTGTTCAGTCAGGAGGGTGCAGGAGTAGCCCCCCCCTCCCACATGCAGAAGGAGGAAAGATGGATCCAGTAAGTGAGGCGGAGCTTGTTAGACTGGAGACAGGAGACGTTTGATGTGCTCTGCATGGACCGATGCAGGAAGCATCACTCAGTCCGTCCTTCATGTGAAACATCACACGATGCTGCAGCTCAGTCAGCGACTCGGCACCAGCAGGCAGAACTGCCTCCTCCGCTGCTTCCATTAACCCTCTGTCCTCCACAAGTTCATCCTCTGATCACGTTAAATGGCTAAAGCTGCATCTAACGATGATTGTCGTAAATAACAGCGTTGTTGTCACACTCGTCCTTTTTAACTCTGATCCTTTCATTTAATTATGGGTTCATGGGACTTTCACCTGATGTTCTCTCCTGACTAGTTTGTCTCACCACCTTCAACAAAGACATTTTCACGCATTTCACATTGGAAATGATGTTTAACAAAGTTCTAAATTAACAATAAGTTATTTTTTACCAAAGCTAAAATGTACCCTTTATAAAGCTGTATCAAGCATGTTTCATCCATTCTTCCTCCTGTTGGTAAAACCTGATTTCCTTCTGCTGCAGTCTGGTAAAAAGGTGACCAGCGATCCCAGTCCCAGTGTCCAGTTCACTGTGGGACACAAAAGCTTCGAGAGCAAGGTGAGCGCACATTTTGGCTTTAACGCCACTTCTTTTGTGCAATACTGTTTCCATGTGCAATAACAACAAATATTCTGTACATTAGCTCCACCTCACTATGCTAGTCTATTATATTGTTACCCTAATCTTATTTATTTATTTTAATTTTATTGTTATTCGTATAGCTATTTTAGTTAGACCATTTGTACATATTCAATCTTATTTTTTCTTTATTCTCTTTGGATTACTTGAATTTGGGGTAACACCACTTTCAGTCTGCTATAATTTCACTGTACCAGTACATTGACAATAAAGTCTTCTGATTCTGATTCTGATTAATCTGCTGGTTTCTGCTTTACTTTGAAACGTCACAAAAGGTTTAAGGTCTCATCAAAAAGTGTTCAGCCTCAAACTAAAAACCGTTTCATCTTTATTAGCTACATAGACGTCTTCTTTCTTCCCTTTGACGCCATTTTTCGTTTGTCTCCAGACCAAATATAAGACCAATGACCCGGTGTGGGAGGAGCACTTCACCTTTCTCATCCACAACCCCAAACTCCAGGAGCTGGAGGTGGAGGTAGGCGTCTGGGATGTAGCAGCTGTATCATCTCGTCCTCTCTGCTCATATTTTCATCTCTGTGTGCTTTAGGTGAAAGATAAGAAGCATGACTGTCAGCTGGGGACGTTAACGGTGCCTCTGAGTCGCCTGCTGGAAGCCAAGGACATGATGCTGAACGAGCGCTTCCCCGTCAAGTGCACCGGACCCAGCTGCACCCTGAAGATGAAGATGGCTCTGCGGGTAAAGGAGGAGAAAGACGTAGGAAGCGTTAAAGATATTTTTTCGGGATATCTATCGTTTCTCTGTTTTTATTTTCTTATTTCAGGTGCTCTGCCTGGATAAGGACACGTTGGTGTCTTCGAACTCCACCCCGTCCTCGGTGCAGGTCCGCAAATCCAGCCCTACCAGTACAAATCCACGGCCCTCCATCTCCTCCGAATCCTCCAAGTCTCCCCCCTTAGCCAACTACGACATCCCCCGCTCCGCCTCCGTGTCGGCGCAGGACCTGCTGAGCCGCCACAGGGAGGCCGAGGAGTCCACGCACTCCTCGGGAAGCACGGACCTGGTGCAGGGCGGCGCAGGAAGCCTGGCTGAGACTGGGAGGAGCAACTCTAACCTGGCCATCTCTGGCTCCCAGCAGTACCTGGCCGGAGGCAAAGAGCCCACGCCCAGCATCGCTTCGGATATCTCCAACCCTTACTCCGCCCAGGAACTGAAGCAGAGACTCCAGCAGCTGCAGAAGTATCTATAAATATATTCAATCCTTTGGTTCTCTGTTTCAGAAAATAAATGTTTCAACTCTTACAAATGGATATCAGAAACTCTAAACTTAGATTAACTCCCAGTTTAAGCCTTAAAAAAAACGAAAAATAGTCCAGGACGCTCTTTATGGAGAGTGAAAAACTGTCAGATTGTGACACATCTAGTGGATGAATATAAGTCTTAAAGATCATAACATTCAGGTTTTATAGCGGACATATTTTATGGTTCCCAAACATTCATTTAAAAATGTGGCCTTCTTGTCTCTGCAGCGGATCGGGAAACAGTCACTACCAACTCGGTGAGATCCAGCTGACCATCAGACACAGCTCGCCGACCAACAAACTCATAGTAGTCGTTCACTCCTGCAGGTACGAACCTGTAAAAGTCTGACTCTGAATATTTTCCCTGGTGAACTCTGACCTTTTACTGGTTTTTCCACAGAAACCTGATCGCCTTCACAGATCACGGCTCAGATCCTTACGTCCGCCTCTACCTGCTTCCTGACAAACGGAGGTCCGGCAGGAGGAAAACCCACACACAAAAGAAAACACTCAGCCCGTTTTATGATCAGAAGTGAGTCCAGCTGCTCCACGTCGGGGTTTCCAGAGTTTTTATTGTCAGACGTCGAGTCTCTGCAGGCGGATTAAGCCTTCATGTGTCTCCCTGCTCAGGTTCGAGTTCAGCGTTTCCTTCATGGAGCTCCAAAGGCGGACTCTGGACGTTGCGGTGAAGAACGCTGGTGGTCTGTTCTACAAACACAGAGGCCTGCTTGGAAAGGTGTGAGATTAATCCTCTTCCCGTCATCATCATCATCGTCATCGTCATCTTCATCGTGTCATGTTCAGTGCTGCAAAGCTTAACTTGAACATAGTCAAGCCCGTAAATGTGAAGGATGATTTTCCTCACTGAGACTATTTCAGAGGCAAGGCAGGTTTATTCATAGAGCACATTTATTGTTCAGGTCAATTCAAGGTGCTTCAAAGGGCAGTAAAGTAAATGTAAAAAAAACAAACTTTGAAAGAAAAGAAATGGAAATGAAAGAAATAATCTAAATCAAGATTTAGAAAAGGAAAACAGATTAAAAACATGATCAAGTTTAAAATTCCAACTTATAAGAAGCGGTACAGATTTGGACTTTTAAGTAGAAACTATGTAAATGCAACAGACCTGGATCTAAAAAAAACTTACTTTCTGATGATATTAAGATTAACATTGGCTCAATTTACACAAATTAAATACATTAATACATTACATTAAATTAAATTTAAAATGTATATCTATATATATATATATATATATACATACATACATAAAGTCAGACTTTTATTTTTAAACATTTTTTTTCTTTATTTTTTATATTTATTTATTCTTAAAAAAAAGATACTTTGTTTTTATTCTCAGGTTCTGGTGGATTTGAATCATGAGGAAATCACCAAAGGTTGGACACAATGGTAAGTTGTTTTTCCAGCTCAAAGACCGAGAAGAAAAGCAGTAATATGTTGATCTTTAGAGATTAGATTCAGTTTTTTCTGCCACTTAATGGATACCAGGAAGCAGAAGACTACGCTATATATATATTTTTTACACATCATACATAATGAATGGTAAATATATATACAAAGACATTTTCCCCACACTTTGTTAAAGTGTCACATTAAGATTTAAAATATTGAATTGGGTTTAAATGTTACCAAGTTGTACCTTAACTATAAGAATGAAAACATATCACACAGTAGCAGAAGGGATCCACCAAAAGCTCCTAACATGTGATAGATATCATTAGTGCAGATACAGGTTTTATTAAAATTAATGAAAACTGTGTAAAATGTTGTGAAGGAGACGTTACTTAAAAACGTCTTTTTGTCCCCCTGCAGGTTTGAACTGAGTGAAGATGGCCAGAAGAAGTCACAACTCTAAGAAGTCTTCATCATTAGCATCATCCTTATCTTATCACCACACTTCCACTGGACGCACTTCCACTTATTCCACAGTACGACATTTATTCTTTATCTTCATGACTCGTGAAAGGACCTGAATGAGAGAAGAAGCTTTTAAACTAATTTAATCACATCAGTCGCAAGGCAGCGCCCCCCTTTAAGAAGTTAGCGTGATTGACTAAAGGGAGAATATAAATATCTGACACATTATCTACTGCTGTGGATGTCTATATTCTATATTTATAGAAGCTGTAACGTTTTTTCTTTTTTGTTTTTACTGAAACAAAGTTTCCATAAGTTTGTAAATAGTGTAAAATGATGCTGGTGTGTGTGTTTTACTCGACGGAGAGGTGTGGTGTCTTACTGGCCAAATGATTGTAATTTTATCTGATGGTATATATATTTTTCTTTTAATGAACACATTCTATACAGAGTTTCTAAAGCTGAGCAGAAGAGTAGTCGCACCAAAGATAGATCAAATATTTAATTGTTTTGGGGTTTTGGTAACACACCAACACGCTGGTTTTACGCCACTGTAATAAAACGGATCAATAAAACAAGCAGAAAGAATGTGTACCAGCTAATATGGGGTTTAAAGTAATGTGACTGTGTCAGTTTGATCATTATTTTCATTTCAACGTAAAAATCCCCCGTTGTTACACTGAAATAAGGCCATTAATGAGTGTTGCTGTCTTCTTTTTTTTTTGTCTTTTAATTGAATGCGACTATTTGCACGTGTATTTTAAACTGTCAAAGTTCACGAGTAACTGATGTATGACCTGTACGCAAGAGAAAATAAATGACTTCTTTTTTTAAATAAATAAGAAAACAAATATTTTACATCAAAACTTTAAAAATAATAATATTTAAAGGGAATGAAAGGGAATTTTAGATTTGGATGAGAATGTGGGGCTTTCATGCCTGTTAAAGGGATACTGTGTAACTTTCGGCCACTAGAGGGAGCTGAACCTTTAACTTCCCACAGGCCACAGGGTGCTGTGGTAAAATGAAAAGCTCCCATCATGTTGTGGAGTCGTGCTGTGGGATGTGACTGAGGGCTTCTAGTTATATATGATCCATTTATTTTCGCCACTTCGGAGCGCTAACACTCATCAAACACTGTATATTGAACCCAGAAATCATCCATCTCTACTCACATTAGGCTGATGTTTGGGCCCAAAGTTACACAGTACCCCTTTAAATATAGAAGTACTGGGCAAAAATAATTAGTTTTGCAAAAAAACTCAAAACGCTGTACTTAAAAGACCCCCTTCTCCTGTAGCTCCACTAAACTCGCTCGTGCAAAGTAAGAATCTAGATGCAGAATGCTAAGCTAAGCTAACTGCTGTTGGCTTTGCAATTAGCAGCCAAAAGAGGAATATTAGCCATGTCATTTACACCGAAATATTCCAATCATCCCGGCACAGAGTGAAGTGATGGAAAATCTCTTCTTCTGCTGGAACCCACCACGTTTCCTGGGCTTTGATTTAAATTTAAAAAAATCGTAAATGCATTTTTACGTAGGATGTTTTCAACAGAAGCGATCCCCACCTGCCTTACAGCGGCTCAGATGTAGCCGCAGACTTCTGCCTTATTTAGCTGAGATTATGCAAATTCTCTGAACGACGACGCTGGATGTGACGCAGCATGCAAACGCAGATTTATATAGAAACGCACAGGAAAGAGTAAAAGAGTAAGAGGTTGTGGTAGAAACACATTTTCATCCAAAGTGTTTTCAGGGCTGGTTCTTGAGCCACTTTGCTGTTCACTCCAAGAAGAATCAGAAAACTTCTTGCCTTGTTTTTTTTTTCTTTTTCTTTCTAAAACTGCAGAAAAGTTACCCCAGAACTCATCATATCACTTTAAACGTCTCTGTCACGTACGTGTGAGCCTTCCTCCTCCTGTAGGCGCTGATTTAATAGACGTGTTTATTACCTATTCGAGCGGAAAATGCGCTTCATTCCAGCGGAAAATGCGCTTCATTCGCGCGGAAAAAACGTTTGTACGCGCGCACAATTTTTTTCTCTGTCCGGTGTGAACACGGGGTTAGGCTTCAGCCAGTTTATAAATACTGGCTCAAGTGGATATTTGTGAGTCGTCTGTGATGTCGAAAGGTATACACATTGTTTCAAGCTGCCATTAATGTAAACATGTGAACTTGTAAAAGCTGTTCATGAATCCAGTTGTGAACACGTCTGTGGTAACGTGAGCAACAGTTAGACTCCTGGCTGGTGATATTTACACTGTAAACAGCACAAAAATGAGAGAAATACTTTGATTTTGCGTCGGTCTTGAAGCTCTGTTTGAACTAAAACCAGACTAGATGTGAACTGATATTATTAGCATCCAGTCTGGCTGGTTCCCATAAACCCAAACTTTAGCCAGAATGATCTGGTATCATCTGCTCTCCCGGGCTGGAACAGCATCTTCTCACTAAGCTAATATGAGACAAGTGCAAAACATGATGGTAATATCTGCATGTTGTATTCTTATGTTCTCCCAGTTACACTTTAAATATGTTAAATATAGAAACAATTTTCTTTGAGCAGATGGTGGTTAAATTCTCTATTTTGGTCCCTCAAGCACCAGTTTTAGAAAAAACAGTGGTTATGAACTGATTCAGAATCGGTCAGAGAGAAGCAGACCTCCATTTCAAACCAGCTCAAATCAAAGATAGCATTAATTTTTAATTTTCCTCCGTCAAGTTAAAGTCCTCTATGGTGATAAATTATTATTCACCAACTTCCAGAATCACTTTGCCAGCGAGTTTAATTTCTAAAATGCAAAATTCTGTTTTTATAATTTACAAATTGAAATTTCAAATGGCCTCCTGTAACGGTAACCAAAGACTTCTGGTCTCTTTTCTACCCAATAATCCCCAAAGTTCCCAAAGTGTTAAAACCTTATTGGTTTGAAAGTTCCTTTAAAAAACACTTGATGTATTTGTGCTGGCCAAAGCTTTTCCGTGAGACTCGACCATGTCAAGGTTGCTTCGAGGTTTAAAGACGCTTTATTTGCAGAGGATGAAGCTGCTCATGGCAGCTTCACACGATGAAGAAGCTCACGTCTTTAGTTTTATTGCAACACTCAGCAAGGTTCGCTGTTATTGTCTGTAACGCTTCATTCGTTCTGAATTTGTTTTTATCCACATTAGTCTTAATTTGTCATAAAGAAAAAATTTTGTTCTTTATAATCCAGATAAACATTATATATTGAACTCTGCTTTTACTTTACAACCTGCACAGGATTTTAATTTTCTTTAATCGCAGGATGTGTATGGTTGGTGTTATTAAATGACTGCGGTTCACATCCAAAGAGCATCACTTCTGTACTAATTACTCTTTTTTACTCTAAGCATGTACATGTTGCCATGTATTTTACATCAAGCATCCAAGTATTTTATATTTGTATATGTAAACTGCATTTTGTGAGTTGCCATTGTGTTTTTTTCTCCAGCTCTCATTTGTCTCCTTTTGTGCTTTGTTTCATGAAAAATATTATGAATACTTTAAATGAATAAGCTGTGCCTCCAAAATCATGTTTATCTTTATTTATCAGTTTATCTGGTGCCTTACAATTCATCAGCCTGATTACAGCGGAGTACTAGACACACATCTGTTCACAGACTTTGAGAAAATAGTCATGTTATTACAAGAATGAACTAATTTTTTATGAGAATAAAGTCGTACTAAGGAAAAAAAACTTGTAATTTTTCTGAGAAAGTTGCAATTTTAAGAGAAAAAGTAATAATATTGCGAGAATAAAGTCAGAATGTTTTAACCAGAGGAAAGTTATTAAAATCAGAGCCATGGAGCATTTTGTGTGGGTCATTTTCCTTCCTGATGCTCAGTCCATAACCAAACCATTTCCCCCTCATTTTCTGTCTAATCTTTCTTTCTAAGTACTAATAATGAGAACAATTTGTTGCTGATGAGCCAAAAGATGAAGCATCTACAGGTTTATGAAGCCTAAATTGAAATCTCATCATCACTATCACCTGAGGTCGTGTTGAAATTAGCGAAACACCACACACCCTCTGGAAACAAAACACACTCATTATTAATTAAATTCGGTTTTTTAATTGTGCTAATTTACAACAAAGTTACCTAAGGGAACTTTACAGACATAATCAATTCAACTCAGAACATTGTGAAATGGCGTCAAATAGATGCAGGAAAATGTAAGCAGTCACTATTTTTCATGTTCAAGTTCTTTATTTACAAAAACATTTTATTAAGTTCAACGCTCACGGGACAATTATGTTTTCTTTCTGAATTTTTCATGCACAAAACTGCTCACAAGATTAGCTCATTAAAGAAAAAAACTATTCCTCTACATATGCAGGCATTGTTTAAAGAAAACAGAACATTTGCTGAAGACCGTTTTAATGAGACATGATTTTTTCTCCTAAGCTGATTCCTGTTGAACGAATTTTCTGGTTTCAAACAGAAGTTGAATATTTGGACCAACCTGAGCGATCCACAGCAGCCACCAGTGAAACCAGAAGCAGCAGAACCCTCTGAGTTTCCATCATCCTGCTGCTGTAGCAGAGAACTGAAGTCAAAACCTAAAGGTTCACTTGATGTGTTTAAGGTCTGCTCCTCTGTCATGGACCCGCCTCAGTTTGGGTTTGTTATTGGAGCAGAAGTTGTTTAGGGGTAAAATGGATTCTTGGCAGCTTCAGCGTGCAGTCAGAGTAAAGTTCTCCTGAATGTTTGTGTGCTTTTCTGAATAAATTCAGCTTTTACCGTAAGTTCATCAGCCTGAAAGCAAACAACCTTCATGTGTAGCAACACTTTGTACAACACACATTTACTGTAAATGAGAATAGATGTAATGATTGATGAAATTACTTTTTACAATGAGGACACCTGGTCTAGTAAACTGGAAGACCCACCGATATATAAAATAAAAAAAATAAAAAAAAAACACTTTATCACAACTTTCATTAGAAAATGAATCTGTTTTATCCTTTTCATCATATTTTATCATATTATATATTTTATCTTTATATAATTTCCCACCAAGGTTAAACCAATCACTTATATCACCTGCAACTGAGATTGCACTCAAAATTTCATACAGCTGGAAAATGGCCCTGATTTTAGGGTTTACTTATTTCTCTATTTTTAATCTTTAAAATTAAACCATTCTGTGTCATAAATTTCATAAAACAGAATAAAGTTTTTTAAGAAGAAAGATTGAGTTATTTAAATTAAACTCCAAAGTAAAAAATAATCACGGCCTAAAAATAAACCATCTGGGACCGATGATCCAGTTGCTTTTGCTTGCGCTTTGGTGGATTGGAAACGGGAAATGGAGCCAAAGTTGTGCCATGGTGTGGTGTGTTGATGAAAAGTATGAATTAAATGGATGACAAGAAGAAACTAACTTCTCTTTTTTCTCTTTTACTTTTTGTTTGAATAAGCCAGATTGATGTTTTTGTCTTCATATTCCCTGTTCAGCTTCCCTCTATAGAGTAGTGCAAAGAAAAAAAATGAACGCTGCGCATCCAATCAGTGCATGGCTCACAGCTCCGATGTATTCACGGACAGTCATAAAGTAAGAATTACTCTAATGGAGCCCACACACATATAGGTAAACCTTTATGCACACATAATTTTTTTTATTATAATAATTTATTTACAAAAAAATTTGAATACATCAAACGAAACGGGGCCCTATGACCTTGTGGGCCCTTGGACGACCGCCCCTTTGTCCCCACTATGGCTCCACTACAGCCATAGTTAGACGCAAGAAGGAGCATTGAGACAGGACTGCACCTCAAACTGTGGTCCCCCATCAGATGTTGGACATGGATTCCCAAAAAATGTTGCAACTTCCTTCAGACGACCAATGGTAGGACTGAAAATACATATGCAGAGAACGTTGGAGTATAGTAATTAAAAACTGCTAAGACCCTGAATGTTGTATTAATAATTAAGTGAACTGGACTGACCTGTAGTCACTGTAATCTGGTTTACAGTTTCTGAACCTGAGACGTTTGGACTTTTCTCCACAGTTTGGGTTACAGAAATTCCACTCTCCCCACTCATGCCAAGTGCGCTTCACTGGAAAACAAAAGTCATGTGATTTGTTTGTCACACTGTCTCAAATTCTCTCTACCCTACCCTGAAACATATAAACACTGTAACTTAAAATTGGATATTTTTAGGAACATTACAAACTCAAAAACATCAGATCTCAATATTAAAATGCAAAATGACATGGGCTCTAACATCAGATCAGCCCTTTTTAAGTCAGATAATTATTGTTTTTTTTAATTCAAACAGGGGTTTAATCCTTTAATGCCAAATGTATGATATTTATTAGTTACATACAGTTTCTGAGACCTTTTCCGTTACTTTTTGGTAAAAACTTGTCCCACGGGATAAATCAGTTTTGTCCGAATTTTAGGAAAGAGGAATATGTTTACAGAACCACCAAAAACACATAAATAAAAATTTGTATTTTAACATAAGAATGCACCGATGCTTTATATCACATGCCTAAGGCACACTGTGATCTGCCCAACTGTAGTGGACATGGATTGAGTTCCCTTGCAATTTTTGTGCCAGTATGTGACAGAGGTTTTACTTTTTCTCAACATTTTATATGTCAGAAAAGGTGGAAGAGACAGAATGTGCATGGGGAAAGACTGCAGCAAGCTACCTGAAATACATTCTGCAGAGCTGTTTTCCAAAGTAAGGATACTTGTTTTAAATAATCAAAGGACTATTGTCTATTATTTGTTCACTTGCATTGTTTCTCTCAGTGTAGGTGGTTTTCCTACCCATTTCTTAGCAGTATCATGCACTTTTAGCAGAAATGTGCTCCATTATTGCTCATAATTTATTTATTTTTGACAATCACCATGGCTTTTCTGATCATCAGATAAAAGTATGCTGTTCTAGACATTCCTAGTTTGCTTCCTAAAGGGTTTCAATTGACATTGATGTCACTCACACTCGTAACACTTGTGGACATCGTAACAGACTCTTCTATCCGTCAGTTGATACCCGCTGCAGTAAGTTCCATTATAGGCCCGATGAAGACACTTGCGATCTCGAGTCTGGCTGCCACCTACTGCCTTACAGTGGATATTCCTGTCCTTGTTGTGTGGGTATTGGCATTCTCTCCATTCAGACCACTCTGACCACTCACCATTCACTGCAAACACACAGAACATTTAGTTCAGTTAAAATGAATTTTTTCATAACTTCTATTTTACCTGTAAATTTAGATCATTTGCGATCCTTTAATACAGATCTCAGGATGCTAAAAAATCAGCAGTCTGATCTGTGAGTCATTGATGAATCATAACACAAAAAGAAACCTAATGTACCTGGACAGTGAAGCTTGGTTGAACAAATCTTTGTTCGTTGTGCCTCTCCAGGGCATGAGCTTCCACCATTTTTATGGGCAGGACTGTCACATCTCCTGGTCGACACCTGAAGGCCCAATCCACAGGTAACAGGACAGGCAGAGTATGCTGACCAAGGCCCCCAAGCTCCATTTACTGATACAGACAAAAAGAAACATTTGTGCTACAGTCTACCAGGAAGTCACACCCTCATGTTGACACCCTTTGATGCTGCTGCAGCACTCATTTGTAATGCTTCTGTTTATATTAAGCACCTTTAATTCTCTCCTACATACAAATGTGCTATACAAATACAACTTGTATAGCCAAACCTGGTTGTACTCTGAGTCTTGGGAGTCATTTTGAGTGCTCATTGCAAGTCTGGCAGACAGTGGAGGGACTTGCAGAACCTTTAATATCCTCCACCCCTAGTTGCTATCACTCATACGGCTTACAGGAAGTGGTTACAGGTTTTATTTGTCCATCACCTAGATTTACAACTTGTCTTTTAGCCAATCAAATGTTGCACAGACAGGTAAGCAACTCACAGCTGGCAATGATCCTGATGACCCATAGCATTTGGGAATCATTGTCTCTAACTTGAGACTTGAATTTGTTATCGCTTCTATGTACTGTAGAGGTGAGGAAGTTGTAATGTATCTGATGGGGAACCCAAAATCCTGGTCCTTACGGACTGGTGTCCTGAATGTTTTAGAAGCTTCCCTGCTGCAACACACCTGACTCAGACTGAGACAACTTACCCAAAGATTTGAGTCAGTGTTGAAGTAGGGAGACTCCTAAAACCTGCAGGATACCAGCCTTCAAAGAGCAGGATTGTGGATCCCTGTTCTATGTAAGCACTTGGGAATTAAGGGGTATTAATCACATGGTGGGTATATATGTAGACACATAAATAGTAGTTGGGTGTACCTGGACAGTGAGGAAGGCTCTCACAGCCCTCCGCCTGAATGGCTAGACCTTGGCAATCTTCGCCACGCGGTGTGGATGAAGGGGGGGGGTTAGAACAAAGTCTCCGTCGAGTTCTAGTGGGTAGCCGGCCTTGTGGGATACAGTCGGCTGAACAGTCACTCCAGGGAGACCAGCCAGACCAAAACCCATGGACTGGTAAAAACAGAGAACTGTGTTACTATCCATGGTGGGAATGTATGTGAGTATTTGTTTTTATGCATGTGTGTGTGTTGGTTACCGGGACAGGGACTCTGACAGGGACTGCTCCTTGTACTTGTCCCTTCACAGATTTCGCCACCATATTTAGGTGTAGGACTGTCACACTTCCTGATTGACAACTGTAGCCCCTCCCCACAGTTGACAGAACATGGCCCCGAAGCAGACCACGCCCCCCAGTTTCCATTCACTGCAGAGACAGACAATCATAGCTGTGAACTTCTCTTTAGCTATCTAAAAGATCAAATTATAGATCATGTTCTTGCCTCACCTGGGCAGTTTGGGAGCTCAGTGCAGTCCTGCCTTTGGAAAGCGTCTCCAGAGCAAGCTTTGCCATGTGGGTTTGTGTCAGTAGAGGGGGCAGGGTTGGAACATGAACGCTGCCGTGTTCTTGAGGGCATGACAATGATACTACCTTGGTTATTGATACATGCACCTGAGCACTGAGACCAGTCAGACCAACTGGACCAACCACCGTGGACTGAGAGAAAGACAGGAGTAAAGACAGTGTCAGATGATCTTTCAACTTTACAATGATGGAAATTGGCTAAAAATGCTACAAAATGAACCTCTCACAAGCTCACCTACTGAGTGCTGGCAAAAATTTGAGCTAATTATATGCAGTAGGTGATTTTCACTAAAAGCTAATATGTATTAAACTGTTTTAGATCCTGAAATGGATTCTCCAATTCACAACATGAAGACCACTTCCAGAAATAGTAATGGCGATGCAGTGACCTTTATCATCTGCTTCAACACACCAGATTCATTGTGAAGAGCCTGACAGCAAACTGTTGGAGCCATTAGATGTAAATGTGGTGTGTTTGAGCAGGGAACATCTAAAACTTGCAGGACAGAAGCCCTCAAACACTGGAGTTTGATATCCTTTGGTTAGACCGTACAGAACCATATCAGACAGAAATTGGGGTGCAAGCAGGTTACCTGGACATTTGTTCAGAAATTCACATCTCTCTGTCTCTTCTGGGTCACCACTGCAGACCAGGCGGCACTCAGGAGAACTTTCGCAGACTCTCTGTCTCTTCCTGGATCCGGATCCCTCACAGGTGACCGAGCAGGGAGACCAGGGGAGCCATGACCCCCACCCCCTAGCTGTGCACATGTAGATCCCACAGATGATTTCCACAGCTCAAGATACTAAAAGCAACATTTATTTAACATTCATATGTGTGTGCATGTGTGTACCATCACAGCAGGTGCCACTGCAGGGTTCCATCTGCAGATTCTTATCAATGTCATGACAACCTGATGTGTTGATGCCAAAACACTTCCTGGTTCTCTGCCTGACTCCATCTCCACACTGGACATTACATGATGACCATGTCGACCAAGGAGACCACACAGGCGGACTGAAGACACAAACACTCAAAATCAAAGGTTTAATCACGAAATTGATTAAGTGATTGTTTTCACAGTCATGATGGCACCAGAACCCAACATGAAGAGAGTGTCACACAGGAATTGGCAACTCTAATCTTTTATTGCCTCTGCCCTTGAGGTTTTAGATGGTTTCCTGCTTCAGCATGCTGTATTCAAATGAAATTGGTCCAACAACTTGTCAACTTGTCTAAGAGAACCATTCATTTGAATTAGGTATGTTGAAACACTTCTCAAAGCTGGCCCTTGAGGATGCAGTTACCCATCCTTAAAATTAAATCTTTTTTGTTGGCTGCAGTAGTTTAGCTTGTTTTGTGGGCTATACCACGGACCTGTGAGATCAATGGTGAAGCAGTAACAAAGGAGGCCACTCAAGGGAATGATCAGTATGTTATGTGCTGCAAAAGCTGTGGATCGGTCCGGGAAAGGAGAGATCTCTTGTCATAATTCATTGCTGTTGTGTGGTGTTTTACATTGAAGGTTGTTGGTGAAGCGTGAGGTTAAAGGTCCCTTCACCCTTTAAGACCACAAGTCTTGAAGTCACTTGAAGTCACAGCTTTGGAGGTCTACCACACCACAGGGTCAAAAAGAATTCCAGCTGTATATCAACAAATGTTATTCCCTGCTAATTTCCTGAGGCCAGTTTTGTCCCCAGTTGTTTCCAAAAAGTACCTCCTGATAAAGTGGCTTTGATGAAGTCTTTGTGAGTCTGGATGCTTTTGGCTGTGCCGTCGATGATAGATCAGAGTTGTTTTAGTTTGATATGTATATTCTGGAGCTCGTCGAGTTTGGGAAAGGGTTAAGATTTTCTGTTTTTATTGAATTTTATATGGGAGGTAACAAATTTTGGGTACGGGTTGTTGGAAAAGTTTAAGGGTTGATAGATTTGTTTTTGTTGTTTTGTTTCAGGTATGGGCGCAGAAAAAAATCTGTACGTAAAACCTGTTGCATTTATAGATCAGTTCCGGAATGTATGTGAATTTAGGATGTAGTCTTTATTTCAGTTCAGTTGAACTGGCGCAGTTTTTAAGTGTGTGTAGTTGCAGCTAATCCACATAGAAGACTGGCAAAGATACCTTTATTCGCTAGTCCCACAGTGCCATCCAATATGTAGAATGGACCTGCCTAAAGGTGAAACTGATTAGCAGAACAAAGTCATCACATTTCAATCAGTTATCTGTTCCACTCTTGATATGCAGGACAGCTGACTTTGGGGCTGTTGGAAGCTGAACTAACTTTAATCACTAAACATTTTAGAAGCAATCCATT
This sequence comes from Craterocephalus amniculus, assembly GCA_036024015.1. Lineage (NCBI taxonomy): Eukaryota > Metazoa > Chordata > Actinopteri > Atheriniformes > Atherinidae > Craterocephalus > Craterocephalus amniculus. The sequence goes on along the minus strand of JAVQJG010005584.1, from coordinate 3,363 downwards.
AATTATAGTGCTGAACAAAGGAATAAAATGCTCCAGAAATGAGTAAGATATATATAGAAAAATAAAAAGGTCTAGCATGTTAAAGGTGATTTTTAGGGTTAGGGTTGGGTTTTAAGAATTTGTCAATGAACTCTTGCGTATACAATAAACTGGGTTGTGTATTTGTGTGTGTTACAGAGTGTTTGTGGACTGACCCACAGAACTGGCAGTTTCCATCTGGTCCCTGGTATCCATAATGAGGATTCTGACAACAGTCATCTTGGTTCACCTCTCCAATCTCTCTGTTACATTCACCTGTGTCTGTGTTGAATTCAGCAAAACACCTCACACCGTCTGCATAAACAAACACAAAACACACAAAAAAATAGATGAAAACTGAATAAAAACAGAAGAGATGATGAATGGATTCCCCTTCTTTATGTTTTACTGAGCTATCATTACAGTATGAGGAAACTACAGCTGTAAGGTAATTTTTTACTTTTAGTCTGGTTCTACCCGAGTCAGACTTTCAAACAGTTATTTAAGGATGACTGAATATTCCTCGTGAGATAATTTCTGGGGTTTGCTGATAATTCTAAAAAATAAATTATTTAGTATGTAGCCTACATATATTGAATAATTTGGAATTTGAAACAGGGCTGTCAAAATTGAACTATTAATCCAACGATAAAATATAGAATAAATAATCTAAATAAATAATACAAAATTAAAATCACCCTCTAGGATGATTGAAGTCATTTTTTATATTATATATAACATATTCAATTTTTCTTTCATGAATCTATTATAGTAGCAACTTGAATTTTTAGCACATGAACACATTCACAACAAAGTTAGTCATAATTAAAATCAGAATTTGAATTATCTCTAGAGAAGAGAAATAAAATTGTAACCATATATGATACACCTTACATGAGCTACAAACAGTATGCGGGAAAACAGTAAATGTCCAAAGAAATACTTGAAAAGACCTAAAAAAAAAGAAAGAAAGAAAAGAACTACTGTTCCTGGCTTCTTTCAAATAATACAAGAATAAAAACAAATATATGTAAAGCTGACATCTTAATTTGAATATTAAGACCAACCTGAGCACTCCACAGAAATAAAGATGGATACCAAAACTAGAAGAACCGTTAGAGTGCCCTTCATCCTGCTGCTGTTTCAGAAAACTGAAGCCACAGTTCCTCCCTCTGTGTGTTCTTGTAATCGGTTGGAAGCAGCTCTCCGTTGGCCCTCTGCTGTCGTTTACTTGTTTGGATGTGTCAAACAGAGGTAGCAGCCTCCCACTGGTTATTGATCCATGTCAAAGTTAATGGAGTCTCTGGAGGTTCGGCCTTGCCTGAGTAAAGTCCTCCGAAAGGTTTGTGTGTTTTTGTGACAAATAGAATTTCCTGGAAGTTCATCAACCTGAAAGCAAACAACAATCATGTGACGCAAGTTTGTAAATAAATTTACCAAAATGGAAAGTAATCTTTAGCTACTATTTTAATCCTGTCAGGGACCAGAAAAAAAGAATTATGATTAAGGTTTCTTTCAGTGTTTTGATTTAAAGATTTATCAAACTGATATGAGATCCGTTTAATTATTAAGATAGGAATCTGCATAATGCATACTTAGATTAATGTTGATATAAAAAAAAGTACTTCATTGAATTCAAACTAAAACCAAATCTTTGAATGTTTGCATAAAAACAAAAAAAGCAGTCCGTGTTAAAACCAAAAAGCAGTGCTCCAGGATGCCCGATGAGAACCCCGGCTTTATCACTTTAGTGCTTTGGTTTGTGGAAAAAGCTGATGAAGAAGAGAAGATCCTTCAGAGGTAGACAAACAGTGTTTTTACTTGTTTAATTGGGCCTCTGTTATTGCCCCTGTTTTTGAGTAAACATGTTATTGACTGAAGAATATCCAACTCTGTGATGTTCAGTGGCCCAAAAGAAACTTTATTAATCAGTATTACACAACACTAGTAACAATTGCACTTCCTCCGTTTGAGTTGTTTCATCACAGATCAAAATAAATGACAAATGATTTAGCTGGCGACAAATCTATGCTATGTCAACATCTTAGCAAGTGATGAGTTAGTTTATGGAGGGCTGTGTGTTTTTAAACCTGTGCTTTATGGTTTTCTAAGACTCATACTATCTCATACGGCTCCTCTTTGTTGTCGCCAGCCTCCTTTATTTTGTATACCAGTATTTTGTAGCATTTCTGGGTCAGACCCTGGGATGGAAATGATGTGGATGTCCATTTCTGTACCTTAAGGGCCACTGCCCTGCAGTTACCTGTTATAGTGGTCTAACACGTCTGGCTCAAATTAAACCAAAAAATCCATGGCATGCTTTGGACGTATCTCTCACAGCGTTTCTGTAGGACATGGATAGACTGAAGCCAGTTTGAATCGAGCTGATACAGGCACTATTCCAGATCCAACAGTGTTGTCTGAACCTCTTTGTAATGCATTATTTAATGGTGTTTTATTCAGACTACCAGGTTTATATAGGTCTGTACATGAGACATTCTCTACATTATTCATCCCAAGACAATAACATGCTTCATGCTCAACTAAGGGTATCTCATCCCAAAGGACAAGCCAACTTTCCTTAATCAGAACCCATCAGGAAGTAGACCACCAAACTCCATCACGGTTTGGAATTAGGACAAATTCAACCAAAAAAACTGATGAGTCAGTGCCAGTAACACCGTTTGCTTGTAACCCATTGGCACACTGCACCACTATTTGGATCTTGAATTAGTATTTTCATCATTATTATCCTATGCAAAACAAGGCACACAAAAGGTTTATTTGTATAACAAATTTCATATGCAAGACAATTCAAGGTGCTTTACGTTAAATATTAGAAGCACCTAAATGAGTTTGTGTCATGTGAAAATGGCTAATTTAATTCAGATTCTTATAGAAGACCAAAGACCACCAGCCAGAATTAATCATAGCTGCAGAGTTTCCATTTTATTTTATATAAATATTCCATCAAGTCTTAGGATGTATTTTAATAACCTGAAAACAAGGGTGGAATAAAGTTGTTGATTCTAAGCTCATCTTCATGTCTGCAGAGCTTTTTTTCCCTCATTGTTTCTTTTGTAGTTTGCTACAGCTCAGACGAGGGTCTTTGGACTCTAAAAGTTATTATTTGTTGTAGATTAAATAATAAAGGACTATTGCTCCTACTACAGACATTTTTTATAACCCTGATGGATGTAGCAGTAACTGAGATGGTTGTTAAAGATCCATCCATCCATTCATTTTCTGAACCGCTTAATCCAAGTGGGTCGCGGGTGTGCTGGAGCCTATCCCAGCTGTCAAGGGGCGAGAGGCGGGGTACACCCTGGACAGGTCGCCAGTCTG
>JAVQJG010005572.1:0-14208 GCA_036024015.1 Craterocephalus amniculus | reverse complement strand
AATGGATGTTCATGCTGAAACTTAGAATCCTCAAATTTAAACCCAAATTACTTCCCCTTGCCAAAAATCACCTCCCTGTGACCTTTTATTGGACACTTTCTAGAAAGTGGACAAAAATGCCTACTTGAAGGGTCATACATGTAAGTTTTTTTAGGGATAATTCAAGGGTTACGTGGAGGAATAAGGTTGGTTGAGGCTGGGGTAAGTCCCAGAGGAATGTCTGTAAATCTGACAAAAATAATTTAGTTTCAGATCATGCCTCTGTAATGCATAAGCTGGAGTGGATAAATCCCATATATTCATAAACAAAACAATACATACAGTACTTTGGAAAAACTTAGAATAGTTACTTTTTACAGCAACAAGGTGTCATGACCAAATATTTAGTAAAAAGTAACAGATGATAAATTCAGTTTGTGGTGAAAAGCCTGCATTTAAGGCTAGTATGCTGAAAATACAGTAAATTAAACTCTGACACAACCCATGGCTGGTTATTAGTTTTGATTAAATGGCCCATATGAATACTGATCGTATCACAATGTATTGGCATAAATGGATTTTGTCTGTTAAGTACCCTAAAATTATTTTGTTGTGAATGGCACAAGACAAATAAAACTGAACTGAATCTGATTTGCATCCCTATTTTCACTGTAAGACTTTATTTAAGGTAGAATGTCTCTCTCCAAGGTGAAGCAAGTTTATCTATATAGTACATTTCATGTAAAAGACTATTTAAACTCTTCCTGGTGAGTAAAGAGAAGTAATTAAATGTCTGAAAGTTTCTCTTACCAGGTTTTTCCTGTGGAGTGGGTGACTGGGTCTTCTGACCTACATGGAAAGTAATATTTAAGTTACAACTTCTTTTATGCGCTTCCATGTGTCAATAAAACACAAACACACATGCACTTAAATAACCACACAATGTTGATAATTGAAAACCAACCTTTGCCTTTTTTACTGCCTGCACTGCTTCTTGACCTATTTCGTTTTTTAGGTGCCATCGTTGTTTAGTGGGTCAACAAATGCTCTAAAATCAAGACAGTTAGATTGATTGAAACAGCAAACTGCACTTTCTGTTTCCACATTTACAAACAGATTAGACTGGCTCTCACAGTGTAGGTATACGTTTTGCATCAAGTGGTTTTAACCCATGCGTAGGTTGACATCTTGTGGATGATAAGAGTAAGGTTTATACACAATGTAAAGAATTAATGTAGTTTTACTGTAGAAAAATCATCAAAGATGAGCGTGCTTATCAAATTATTCAAAAATCCTCCAAAAGAAAGAAAAAAGAAAAAAAGGAATAAGAAAAGGAAATAAGCTGTGTAATCATGATGAATGTCATTAGTCAGTGCTTGGGTATAAAACTGCTGGGCACATCCTCTTATGGTTCCTAAAAATGTTTCACTTCCCACTCTGGAAAAGCTGTCGTTGTCTGGTGGGCTGCCTCGTCTAGCGGAAGCTGTAGATTAAAAAAAGAAAACAATACCTCAAGAAGTTCGAAGAAAATAATTATTTTTCGCCTTGTTTGTTATCTAACATCCAAATGTTTAACAAAACACAGACGCTTATATGCAAATACGTAGTTATTGAAAAAACAAAACACTTTTACCGTTTGTTTATGCTTGTGAACTGTTCTTCCATTTCACGCACAGTGGATTAGCAGCGGCGTTGTTATGTTGCCATTGGTTACAAAAGAGGAGGGGACATAAACGTCGCTTCGTTGATTGACAGATTAGAAAGCCAACCAGATCCCAACTTTTGAATGACGTTGAATGATTGTTAAAAAAAAAAACTACCTGAGAAAACTATTTCAGATGTTCAGTCGACTGGAATCAGTCCAATTTCGATCCTCGGTGAAACAAGTATTTATGGTGTTTTTTTTTGTTGTTTTTTTTTTCTTTTTTCTTTTTTAAATCGAGACAGACATTTCAAGTCGGGTTTTTGGCTTGTAAACAACAAGTGGATAAGATAAAAATTGATCAACTTGCTTTGGGACATGGGTAAGTAAGCCATCCGCTAATATTATCCTGCATTAGTGTACTTTTTCTTCCGTGGTTCAAATTGTTATTATGGTTACGATAAAATCAACATTTTATTGTTGCTGCAATGGTAAATGAAGTTCAAGTTTCTGAATGCAAATGTCATTGCATTATTCAAAAGGTTGGCCAGTCACTTTCCAAACCTTGATTTTGAGTGTTATACATGAAATCTGTCCCGTTAAAACACGGTGAATACATACGTGCAACTCTCTGTCCGTGTTATTTTCAAACCAGTCGTTTCTATTGACTTTGCCTCCCTTCTTTTAAGGAATGAGCTAAAGCAACAAAGAGCTGTTTATTTCCTGTTCAGTGGCTTTTCTCCAGTTGTCATGTATGATTTATGAAGAGAAACAACGAAGTTCAATACAGAATTATGTGACAATAAAAGTTTTGTTTATTTCAAATGGAGGAGATACTAGAATTTTCTGTGGCATTTTAATTTAATGTTTTACCACTTTAGTAATGTTTTAATGAATTTTCTCCCAACATTTGTAAATCTATCATTTTGCAGTTAATTCTGACATGGAAGAATCAAGTAACTTGTATGATGTGTACAACATAAACCACTCACCTACTTGGGAAGAGCACCAGTCTCACAGTCTCCCAGATCTGGGAGAAGTTGAGCACCTCAGGAGGAAGATAAAATACTACTTCATGAACCCCTGTGAGAAATACCATGCACGAGGACGAAAACCATGGAAACTCATACTTCAGCTAGTCAAAATTGCCGTTATTACCGTCCAGGTATTTAGCAACCTCAGGTGTTATCATATTTATTCTTGCTGTTTTTATCAACCTCAAGTGTCTGGGTTCTGTCACAGCTGGTGTCGTTTGGGCTGAGCAACCAGATGGTTGTTACATTTAAGGAGGAAAATCTGATGGCATTCAAGCACCTCTTTTTGAAAGATTATGTTGATGGAGGGATGGACACATACGCCGTTTACAAACAAGCAGATGTTTACCATCACATTGACTACATTATAACACAAGTAAGACAATTTTACTTTAAGGAAAAAACTTAAAGGGAGAAAACCAAACGACTTTGGTTTGCTGTACATTTTTACTTTCCTTCTTGCTTTTGCTTTCCCATGAATGTCAATTATTGTTGAGATTTGATTGTTTTGTTGCCTTACATGGGCAGAAAGTCTATTTTGCTTCGTCTCATCATGGGATTGGACTTTGCTCATTTCCAATAAGTCAGCCGTTTATTACTGTTGCATGAAGCTGTCATAAAACAGTTTCCTTATTCCTTAAGCCAAGCAGACCAACAAAGAACAAGTAAAGTGTGTCCTGGTCTGTGAATTTTTTTGGCATAGAAGAAATAGAAAAAAAATCACAATCTTAGCCATTCATTCATGAATATCACAATTTCTTCACCATGCTGATTTTTTTTTCCTTGGTAATCAACCAAATGTAACATGTATATTAACTGTATTCTGCTGTTCCTTTTTAGTTTGGACTTCTACACAACAACACAGTGGGGAATCATGCATATGAGAAAAACGGTAGCAGCTACACACCACTGTCCATTTGTCAAGAGTTTTACAGGAATGGTACCATATACCCTGGGAATGAAACCTTTGAGATAGATGCTCATGTGTATACAGGTAAGCATGATTATTGCTATTAAATCATTCATGTTAATCACCAAATTCAAATGCTTGTTAATTTTTTTATTACTTGCCATTTTTGGAGTTAAACATTATTTTATTTGCTTTAAAGATAGCTTAATTAATCCTTATAAAAAAAACAAAAACATTTTGCATTGATAGGCAGTTTGAAGCTGAGCAGTCTGGGCTTCCCCCAAAAAGCCTAACTAGTTTCTGTTTCTGCAGAGGACAAACAAATCAAAAAGCACTTGCTCTTGCCTCAAGGAATTTCATTCAGGTTTAAAAGGTAATTGCCAACAACACTGACAAAGTAATCCTCATCAAAAATTGGCAGTTGTGTTGGTATGCAGCAATCACACTCAGATACTGCAGCATAAATATTGTGACAAGTACTACTAAGATAAGTAAAGAGGAACAAATGTCTGTCCTCACTAAGACATCAATGTTAGACAAGACAATAAGGACTGTCCATCTCAAGGATCCTCTCAATTAGAGCCCAGATGCAAATATGTCTACATAACACAACCTGGTGTCCTCATTCTAAACTCCCAAAATATTACTAAAGATGAGATTATTTGGGGATGAGTTGGCGTAAAAAACAATAATTAACAGTAATAATAAGTGCATGTGGGATGGAACAAGACCTTGGGAAAACATTGGATGATGCTGATCGTGAATGAAGTGTGCAAAGCTGTTTTTAATACATAGCTGACTTAAGCTGACTTATTTGAAGAATCTGATGTTCAGTCTAAAGCAAATGTTTCTTGTAGTTATGATGGCATTCATATTGAAACCCAGCTAACTCTGCTAAAAGAAGAACTTTCCCCATGTTGACTATTGTTTAATCACTATCTTCTCACTTCGTTGTGGCCTGTGTAACCCTCACCCTAACCCTAACAGATTGCATAGAAGTTTACCCCATCTATCCTCTATCATTTGATGTACTTCAGAACTTTGAAGTGCATTTCAAAAGGTTTGTGAGCATCATGACATTTTCTTTGACTTAAAGGAACACTCTTTTGCTCCCCTTCTGTTGTAGTTTATTTGAAAAGCCTCATTAGTTCTTATTTTTTGCTTTTTCTTCCAGGCTGCTTTCCATCAAGATCACATTTGTTCTCAAGGCCATAAATTTACAGACTGTGAGACATCGAGAGCTGCCAGACTGCTATGACTTTATCGTTACTGTACGTCTTGTCTTCATGGCTTAGTAAACAAAAGTGGAACACATGGGACCTCCTTTTACAACAGGGATTTCTTGCAACTCTGCAATATAGGGAGCTACGTTTGTGGTTATCATGCAATCGAGCCAAACTACTAACTTTGCAATTAAAATACTTTATTAAAAGTAAAAAAGTCACAAGTGATATGAAATGCAAGTTTTTGATGCAGTCATGTCTTTTAGATTTAGCTCAGTAGGAAAAAGTAAGAGAATTACAAACAATACTTTTCGCTTTCAAATTTAAGCATTAATTAATTTAGTCAAAATTAAAACATGTTTAGGAGAGTGCCTGTTAATTTATTATAAAATATTATCTTTAATTGTACCTGTTCTTAATTGCAAAATCAAGACTCCAAAGCACCATGTACTTTTCCAAATGCAGTTCAAAGACACTATAGGAAACTACAAGAATCAAATTCTGTACCTTTTGCTTTTGTCCAGCTGCTCTTTGCATATTAGTTTCATGGCTTGGTATGTGGTTATTCATCATGTTTAAATTTAAAATTTGGAATTTTGTCAGCATTATCCACCATCTTGTCTGGTTTACAGATTACTTTCAACAACAAAGCGCACAGCGGCAGGATAAAGGTCGACCTGGAAAGTGATGTGGAGATCAATGAATGCAGAGACTGGAAAGTAACTGGAGCCTGTAAGTTAGCTGATCTGGTGTGAGACAAAAGGGAGGATCACTTGAATTTCAATACACCCATGTTCAAGTAGCCTGAGACTTAATGTCTGTTTACCTGCTCTACTTCTTCAGCTCCTAAACCGATTTACCTGACTGTGATGTTTGACTGCCTCATTGTTGTAACCTGCATCATCTCCCTCACCCTCTGTTCGCGCTCAGTGATTAAAGGGATTCTGCTCATGTTTGTGAGTATTTCGCAAACCCCACCCAGTGGTTCATTTGCTGAGAGCTTTTACTTTATGATGCATATCAGATCATTATGGAAAGACTTGCTTAAAATCAATAATGAAGGGTAGAAATAGTCCATGTCGCCAAGCATTTTACTTGATCTGTGTATTAAAAACAAGTGTATTAATGGATAAACAGGAGCTAAGAGCATAACGTGGATGGGTGTATCTTTCCCATACTTTTCTAATTTGCAGGCTTTAAACGGTCATTAGGATCATACTGAGTCATGCATAACCTCTGCTGTAATGCAATATGCTTAATCTCAGCCAATTTCTTGCTACTGTTTTCTTTTGCTTATGTGGATTTCTCACTGTCCTGTAGATGCATTGGATACAATAAAATGATACTAATTAGTTCTTTGCAAAGGTTAAAACCTGCATTTTACTCTGTCCTAAACAGGAGTACACCCAGCACTGCAGTAAACACTGCGATAAAGACACGCCATGGTTGGACAAATTGGAGTTTGTGAACGGCTGGTATATCTTGATCATTGTCAGCGACGCCCTGACCATTATAGGCTCCATTCTGAAGATGGAAATCCAGACAAAGGCAAAGATTTATCTTTGTCAGTCATATATTAGACAATCATTTCCCCTACGGCTTGAGTTCATCCATATTTCTTAAATCTGCTTGTTTTTTTTATTATAGGTCCTCACAAGCTATGACGTGTGCAGCATCCTGCTCGGCACAGGGACCATGTTTGTCTGGATTGGCGTCATCCGCTATATGGGCTACTTTAGGAAGTATAATGTGAGACAGTATTTAATAAATGAAACCAAAAATGTTTAGAAGGTTTTGAGTCTGGCATGCTGAGCCATAGATCACTGTCTTGCAGCAATGCTTGCACTACTGAACAGGAAAAATACTATAGACATGACTAAATGACATCATGAAAATCTAACCCTATTCTCAAACAAAATATTTATACTCTATTGTTGTCTAGAGTAGTCGTGTGTACACTTTTAAACTCTCTTATATGTCTTCTGACTACTTCCAGATTCTCATTCTGACACTCCGGGCAGCTTTTCCAAATGTTATTCGCTTCATCTGCTGCGCTGGTATCATCTACCTGAGTTACTGTTTTTGTGGCTGGATCGTTCTTGGACCGTATCATGAGAAGGTAACATATCACAGAGTTCAGACGGGGATCAAGAGCTGAACTTTATTTATTTTTCAGATTTAATAGAAGCTTATTAATAAAATAAACTGGCTTATCTGTGACTGCGTTTTAGTTCCGGACCTTGAACACCGTCTCAGAGTGCCTGTTCTCACTCATCAATGGAGACGACATGTTTCCCACCTTTAAGAACATGAAGCAGAAAAGCAGCCTCGTGTGGGTTTTCAGCAGGGTGTACCTTTATACCTTTGTGTCCCTCTTCATATACATGATCCTCAGCCTTTTCATCACCATCATCACTGACACGTACGACACAATCAAGGTAAAAACAACTACATGTTAACTTTTTACTCATTGTCCTCCATTGGTGGATTTCATATTCTGTCTTAAATATTTGCCGCTCGGATTAAAGTCCATTCTTGATAAGTTTTAGATAAATGATTAAAGGTTATCACAAACAAACAGACAGTTGAAGGAATGTCCCTTTCTGATTTCTAATACTTAGCAACAACAGGAAAGTGGAGTCCCAGTATCAGAGCTGCAGAAATTCCTGGCAGTGTGTAAAGATCTGCCAAATTCTGGTGTATATAGACTTGACAGGAGCAACAACTGTGTCCTTAACTGCTGCATCAACAGGTAAAATATGTCTACTCCACTTTAATTCAGTCTAAAGAAAGGGTTTCTTTGGACTAATCAAGATGCGAATGTCGCAAATCAAAACAATTAAAATGGAGTTATTCTAGGTAAAATCTTGAATGGGAACTGAGTTGAGCCATTTTTCTCATTCCAGATGCAAGGAGCAGCCGGAGAGGCTAAGTTCAGAAGCATAACCGTTCTGCATCGGGGGAAGATTTAGTGGCTGTACTGTATAAATGATAACACTGTGCACTTTACATTATATTAGATGAAGGAAGGTCAGAGAGTTTTTACCCTTTTGTTCCCCTTTTAAAATTGGACTCTAAGTTTGACCTGATAAGATAATATTTCATCAATGCTGAAGAGACTAAACATACACATAAAGGTAGAACAGGAAAGTAAGAATATGATGCAATGGACCTTGTAAATACACCTTTGTATAGATGTAAAGATGATCATCTAAATCTGTATATACTGACGTTTCACATAAAAAGGAATGATGATTCAATAAAAAGCTGAAATGCAAATTGAGATTTTATTTCTCCATTTTTGGGAGAATTCAGAAGTATAAAAGCTAGAATTACATTTTTTTCCCCCAAATCCTAGTTAATCTTCTGTAAAACCGTAGTGATCAAACAAGCCATACAACCTTTAACACTGTAAAACAGTCCTTAAATCTTCAGAAAGAACATCCAGAAGCAACCAATGTTTATGGTCCAACAGTCAGAGTAGTGTTGGATATTTTTTTTTTTTTTAGAGGAGGTCTGCTCTTCAGACTGTCTGCTGCTGGACAGATCTGTGATCAGTTCAAATGAAAATCCCATGTTTTCATAAGACTGAATGAAATGTAACTGTACACAATGATGCTTGTATTATTCCAGTTTCTTTTACTGCAGAATCTTTTGCTCAAATTATATCCCTTTTTCATCATCAAAAATCAAGATCTACTTGTTTGGCTTATAAAACGATATAGGAATACGGAATTGAGTCCAATGTGAACCACAGTATATAGGAGTAACTTGATGCAAGCCTCCATGGTAGCCAGACATCACTGCTTTAGAGGTTGCTGATGAAAGCAGTGAATCTGTCACACAAACAAGGCCTCCAAAAAAACAAATTAAAAAATCTTGGACATCTAAATTTCTTATCAAATTGTCCATGTTTTAAACATCTCAGATTTTCATTCCAAGAGGCTTTCCGTGTGTTCCAAACTGACTTGCAGGGCTCAACATATTCTGGCTTATGTAAACAAAATTTGAAATTAAAGAAAAAAATTCTTGGCTACTTCATTTTATATCCTGAGATAAGAAAAATCTTTCTTTAGTCAGCCTGGTTTGGATTGATCAACGCCAGAGGGAGGTGGAACCCTCTGTTCCTCCATCCTGTTGGATTGGGAACGCAAGATGAGACTGAAAAAATTGTCATTTGGAACAGTAGGCCCCTTCATTGCAGATGATGGAGCAGCACACCTCTGGTCATTCAGTCTGGAGCCCTAAAAAAAACAGAAAAAACAATCAGAGCACAAATCATGCAGCAAATATCAGTCTACTGAAAAGAAAAACCATTTAATTCAAGAAACTGATCCTCCACAGTGAATAAAGAAAGCAGCAGTTAGAATCCCTTAGATATCTCCTCCTTCAATCATCCATGCAACGTTTTTCCTTGTCTTGTACTTTCAAATGAAACTTTGCATCTTTTAGTTTTAAGATTTTGGTGTAACATTTCAGAATAAGATAAATTGAAAATATAATCAAACTTTTATACATTTCACAACATCTGAACAGGCTGTTCTGGTTTTTACACAAATGATCTCAGTCGACTGTAAAAAGAGACTTTTCATAGTTCAAACTAAACAATGAAAAGGTGGAATTTGTTCCAGTCCAAACAAGTGGGATAGTCCCCCCCAAGAGTTTTATTTTGTACTTTTTTTTGGTCTTCAGACTAGCGGCCATTTGATCTCAGCCCTAAGAGCTCCAAAGCTGAAACTGGTTGTAATTTTACATAGATTTTAAGAAACTGCAAATGAACTGATATCTGATTAACATGCTGTACATATATAATAGTTTATTTAATTAAATTACTTTCTTATAAACAAAAAGATAATATTTCATGAACAAACAACTCCCTGGCCACAGAGGTCTCTAGTAACTTTAATCCATTGTGAGCAGCTCAGGTGATTAGACATTCTCACCTGGCACTTGACTAGCATGTCAAAGAAGACTTCATCCCCCTCAGGCTGCTCAGTGCTGGCCTCGAGGTGACTGTATATGGAGGGTTTGTGAGGTGTGTCTGCACTGGAGATTGGGGCTGGGAAAAAAAACAAGTATTTGTAAGCCAATGGCAGTTACACATGAACAAAATGGGATGTGCCTTGTAGTTCATCACCTTGTGTTGGGGCTTGGTCTGTGCTGGAGGTGGAGGGTATATGAGGCGGGTTGCAGGTGCTGAGACGTAAGCCAGGAAAATGGCTGAGGCTGACACGTTGGTCGTTGAGGCGACGGGCCTGGGAGCTGGCCAGCAGCTCCAGGAAATGACCAGGATCGCGATCGGAGATAGCTAGATACAAAAGTGTGGATATGTTATTAACAGCTGCTTTTAGTAATAATCAACCAAGGAATGAGTAATACACAGGTCCAAGTAATTCTACATTTTTTAAAAGCAATATTCCACCCCAATGACCGCTGCATTAGAATTCTGTCCCAATAGAGTATGACTGATAAAACAGGGTTAATGGTTATTACTGACGAGTACAACCATAACCAATCTAGACTGTCGGACGATCCCATAAATCCCACTGCTAAACGGACTGGAAAATACTCGGAGTATTGCTTTAGATCAACCCATACACAAACAGCAAAAAGAATCAACACTAACAATCACAGCACAAACTCATGGACTTGATGCATTCACACCATGATAGAATTGGAGTTGCATTGCTTCTTTACAATGGGAACTATTCAGAAATATTTTTTATTGTGATTAATGAGAAACATGGAAAAAAGACCTCCATAAAGTTTCTGATTTCTTTAACAAGTATAAAACCCTAAAAAACAAGAAAACAACACTGTTACATATGATATGGTGTGAACACAGATGAAAACACAGGACTGACTCACATTTCTCTTCAGCTAAAGGTAAGGTAGAGGAGGGAGAGGAATGGGCAGGGAGGAGGCTCTGGCTATCCAATGAACACCTTTGGTCATCCATTCTGTTGCCCTGGAAACGAGAAAGGAGGTCGAAAAAGCCGTCCTCTCCAATAGTGTCTTGTGGCTTTGCCTGTGATGTAAAAAACAAAAGAAGGTTAGATTAATAGCATGAAGAAAGGCCTCAGATTATGTTGGTGATCAGCTGACGAGATTTATACATGTAGAAGAAAAAAAAGACAAAATAAATACCAATGAAGTAAAGTTATAGAAAAAATGCTGAAAAAGGCATTTGGATGGCTTTCTGGATCAGATGTAGGATTCAACAGATGAATCAATAGATTATACAAGTTTTATTATAGTCTTCTTTTAATTAGATTATTCTGTGATCAAATAAAACCAAATGAGTAGCTGACAGAAATGTCAAAACTTGGCAAGAAAGACTTTCCTGTAGACAGCTGTGTTGTTCGTCCTTATTTTATTGTAATATTTCTACATCTTTACTTCCTCACTTTTGAATGCGTGTGTGTGGGTAAAGACTCAACATGGTTGTGACTCCCCAGTACAGGTGTTTAAAAAAAAATAAAAATAAAATTTTGGCAAACTACTTTTACTTTAGTTCATTTAGAAAAGTGAAACATTGATTTGAAACGATAACCTTTTCTGTGAAAAACGTCCCCTCCCTTGTCTTGCCACAACATGGAAATGGCTTTGGGAATGAGTCTTTCTATGGGAATAAATGGCTACTATTTAACTACTGAAATAAAACCCAGCTGCCATCAGTGAGAAATTTTAGGATGTTCTGAACAAGTAACATACTGGAGTCAGCTTCTGTAATGTAGTGGTACCTTAGAAGATACTGGTTCATCCTGCTCAGAAACTTTGTGCTCAGTGTGGCTCTCTTCTTCGTCTTTGGAAGATGATTTGTTGTTCTTCAGCTTCTTGCTTTTTAGCCGTTGGAAAAGGAAAAGTTTAGTTGACGCCTTGATTGTGCCATTTTTTGATGACCCAGGGAATACATCCTCTTCAAAATCCTGTAAATAAAAAGTCCATACAGGCGGCACACATATAAGTTTCTTGCATGATTTAACCACTTTCTCCTACCAGTGTTAGATGTGTCTCTGACTTATAGTACATCATAGTACATCATTTTAATGACTTTTTGGTTTTAAAATGTGGTGTGAAAAATAATATCAGAAATAATTTTTTTTTAGGTCCATTTAAAAATATTAAAAAAGAAACTACGTAAATCCGAATCCATCTAGACTTATAATCTTTTGAATGATGTATTGCATGGTGATGAACTTGCATCCATCAGTTTCCTGCAGTTTCTCACCCCAAGTGATATTGGATCAGTACTGTATGTAAGAAATTGAAATAATAATGAGCTGTTAGAAATGACAAAGAATCCTTTGTTCATATGGTATTATCAACAGGCAAGTTAGCAATGTAAACAACTTTACACCTTGATGAGGACATTGATGGCAATACATAGGATGATGTGAACAAATCCTACTCAGATTTTCAGTAAAATTTAAAATTGTTACTACTTTTTGGACCGTTACAATAGACATTTTAAAAAGCCCCATTATCCTTATATTGTTTTATTTGGTTGCTTCAACTAATCTTATGAATAAAAAATAAAAAATTGACAACAACAAATAATTTCTCCTAAAATATGTAGGTATTCTTTTTCACATTTCAGGACAGTTTTAAAGTTAAGAGTTTTTGCAACTTAGGAAACCATACATACTAGAAACGCAGGTGAATCTCCACTTTGATTCTTATCAGGACTTGGACCAATTTCCAGGTTTTCTGCACTACCTTTCTTCTTTAATGAAGATTTAACCCCTGAAACAAGCATAGACAATATGGTTTTGCATATTTACATTCCTGCAATTTCTACATCACTGGACGGTCCTTTAACTGTTTTCTCTGCTGAACATCAGTTTCTCTAAATATACAGTTATACTTATTCAGAAGGGAAAAACTGGATTAGGTATTCTACTCCCAGCAGCATGTATTTACCTGGTAGGTTGAGATAACCCTGGTGGGCTCCGGGCAGGGTGCTGCTGGCATTAGTGTTGCGTAATGCGTGATGCATATTGGAGTTTGTCTTTAGGCCAACAAAAAGTCGTAGGTCTGACAAGTTCATCCTGGCTGTCGCCTCGCCACTTTTATCTCCAGTCTGCATCATTGATGAAATCATAGTTGAATATGAGCATGTGGATTTAAAATATAGGAGCATGCAGGGACAACAAATTGCTTATGTGTAAGATAGTTATTCTCTGCAGTTCACAATGCAACCACTAGAGGGAAGTGTGGCTTAATAAAAACAACTGAGTAGACTGAGAAATTAATTAATTTCAACTGTCAACAGTCACCTCTTTGGCAATTTCCAGATGTTTCTCAGCGAAGTACATGGCTTGCTCATGATTCCCCAGGGCAGTGTGAGCGTTGCCCAAACTCCAGTAGGCTCTCCCTTCACCCACACTGCAGCAAGACACAATAGAGAACCAAGCAAAACAAGTTCTGTAGTACATCTTTAAGGTGTCTGATGGTCATTATAGTATCCCTTCTAAACATTTAACAACCATCTGGACAGGGGCCACCCACAGTCAGAGTGCATATGCTTGTTTCAATTCAAAGAGAGTTTGGCAGAGAAACTGGTAATAAACGTCCTTCGTAGCATACCGGTCGTTGAGGTCCTGAGCAATGACCAGATGCTTGAGATGATAATCAATGGCTCTTTCATAGTCTTGGAGAAGTGTGTAGGTGTTACCCAGACTGTAACAGGCCTGAGCCTCCACTGCTCTGTCCTTTAAAAGCCTGGCCAGCTGCAAAGTCCTCCTGAGGGTAAACAAGAAGGGAAGGAAGACGGTGGGTGTGGAAGAATGATAGCTATCAGCTTTTTCATTTTCTCTCTTTGTTCTTATTTTTCTAACATGTATGTTGTATACAATTTTTGGTATAGGAGATTTAAAGACAGTTGGAAAAAATACTTCCACAAAAATATGTTATCACTCACACTTGTCTAATTTTCCTAAATAAAGGACGTAATAAAAACTAATTATGTTTGCATGATGAACATACTTTGTAGTGTAAATAATTTTAGTTTAATCTTATTTTTTCTCATTTTCTAGTTATTCTGTTTATTCAAAGATGTAATTAAAATGGTTCCCACTAGAAACAGCAGCTTTTGTAGTACAAAAAAAAAAATAACTGCATGGACAAACGCTGAGCTTTGGTTTTACTCACTTGTAGTGACCAGCGGCCACTTCAAACTGGCTGAGGAAAATGTGTGCATTGCCGAGGTTGCAGTGAGCCCTTCGTTCAGCAGACTTGTCACCAAACTCTTTAGCCATTAGAAGCCGCTGCCGAACAGGAAAAAAAGTAAAGTTACAAATGTATCCGAGTAAAGTAGATTTAAAAACAATCTGAACTAATGAATGCAAGGAAAATAAAACATTCTTCATGGTCATTAAGAATATTATTTAGCAATTATACATTTATTACCAATTTAAA
>JAVQJG010005566.1:0-35756 GCA_036024015.1 Craterocephalus amniculus | reverse complement strand
GTTTAAACTTTGATTGATTTAAGCTTCGACCAATCACAAACAGCGACATTTAAAAGAGACTGGTCAACCGTCCCTTCTGAGAAACAGTTTCTGTATTAGTCTTGGCCAGACTATATGCTCGCATTATAGTTGCGATAGCCAGGCTAGTGCAAAGTCATGTTTGTATCGATTTTCATTTAAAAAGGTCAAGGTTCAGCGGAGAAAAGGCAACTGCATGCTTATGAGTTCAAAATATATGTGTACCACCGTGACTGTGAAGGCGTTTTGAGTTAAGTAAACACGCTGTTTCGACAGTCGTGCGTAGTGTAGTTGGCTTCAAACACGGCTGATTCAAAGACAAAAGTGAGCTCTGATTAATTGATTAAAGTAGATTGAAGTAACGCATGATAGGCAACATGAGTAACGCTAATCTGATTACGTAATATGACATTGTAACGGGTTAGACTACATTTTATTGATATTTGTAGTTAGATTACTGTAACGCGTTACTTTCTAACGCGTTACTGGCATCTCTGCTGATAGATAATATGTTCCTATTACCAAAAAATTTTTAAGGTGGTTGATAGAAACATTTAGATACGTAACATTTAAGTAAACATCATTTTCCATCTCTAGTCTGAAAGCAGTATAATTTGCTGCCTTTTATACACATTACAGCCCTTGCTTTAAAATCAGTCTACTGAGTAAACAAAGCATAAACAAAAGACTTTGTGTCAATGGTCAGTCACAAATTAACATTTATCTCTGTGGTCTTGGCATAAACATCTAAACTCCCTTATTAAGCATTTAACACACACATGCACACGTACACAACATTATATTTCCATCATTTAAGAAGACCGCCACTTAGCCCGCTTACTAACCTTTAACTAAGTCTTCAAACTAAATTGAAGTGATTTACACTGTTGTCTCCATTACAACTGGGAGTTCCCACCAAGGAACTAGGTAAGCAAGTTTACCACAAAAGCAGTAAAGCACACACACACACACACACACACACACAAAAAGTCTCAACATGGCCTGTTGTTCTTGATCTGCGGCACTAAGGATGTCGGTGATGCTGACCCTGAGGGCAATGCCTTTACCAGATACCACCCTCCCAGCCTCCTAGTCTTGATGTCTCCCTCCTGCTTTATTCCTGGGGACAACCACGTGCCCCACATTCCTCTGCCTCCAGTCCTCTGTCTCTAGTTATGCTTTCATTGTTTTTCATGTTCATTTTATTTTAAACTGGAACATTCCTTCCAGTGCGTTTGCCTGACTCTGGCCTCTTTGACTCTTCAAATGTGATTGATGCTGCTGGACTGGGACACATGCCACGGGAGGAGGGTAGGGGTGCTCGGGTGCACGAGCTCTCTTCCGTCATCTCCCTGTGCTGGATGCATGGGGCAAGACAGCGGGCCAAAGGGCGGCCATCTTTTTCCCAAGCCTCTGGTTTTGGTCTCTGGAGAGTGAACTTGTGTGTGTGTGTGTGCGTGATTGTGACTGCACAAGAGGGAGTCAGGATTTGATGGGATTTGCTGATGTTTGTTGCCAAAGACACACTCCTTTGGAGCCCTCATTTCATTCCTCCCAGCGCTAAACTGTTGACATTAGCATTGCTGAGTGGAAAGAAACGACCGAGTGCTGACCTTTTTTCTCTCGTCCCTATCCGTGCAGACCGCATTTCAGCATATTATACACCTGGAGATGTGGTTCGAGTCATTTTAGTTCTTGACAGTGTTGTCACATCGGCCGGTTGAGGTTTCTGTGCTTTAAGCGTCTGCCGTTATGAATCGCTGCTAACCTCAAAGGCAGTTAAATAACCTCTGACACAGTCTCTGCACACTTTGCCGTTACTTTGAGTCATTTCCCACAAAATGAACACTCTGCCTTCAAATTGCTCATACTGTCTGAGCTATTTGTGCACTTTGGAGCATTAAACTTTGAAATGGCATGCAAATGAACAAATATGGCTTTAAATAACAGTTTTCTTCATTTAAATATATGTGAGTGTTTCAGCTAACCGGTTAGGAATTTTATTATACCCCATGAGTTTAACAGGATTTAATGAAATTATAAGATGGAAAAACTTTTTTTGCAGTGTACTTCCTTTTATTTATCATTTCTTGGACGATTTTTTTTTCTTAAATGATTTTGCTTTGGGGATTAATTGAATATTTTTTCATTCAGTCTATTTTCATTTAATGGAATTGAATTTCTTTCTGCACCAAAGAACAAATTTGTTTCTGCATTCACAACATGTTTTACTGCTGATGAGCTGAGTGTGTGGGGATTTGTGTCAGATGTGTAGCTCTGTGCTGCAAAGATGTAAAAGATGGTAATTATTTCGTTTTTTCTTCCAGGCCTTCCATTCATACCCTCGGTCCCCTAGTTGGTATTTCTAGAATAGACGGGCAGATTTTTGAGAGACAGCTGATAAGCAACGGGATACACTGAGCAGCTAATGATTTGCAGCAACATGGACATTCTTCGGTTTAGAAAAATATTGACAAAGTAAACAACTGTACAAGGCAAAAGTGAGGGTATATGTACAATGTTCAAACAAGTATGTTTCTTTTTCTTTTTCAAATTTGAGTTGTTTTGAAATACAATCCTCCGAGTAGCTCTTAGCTTAGCTTCAGAATTCTTCCCCACTTCTCGATAAACAAGAGGTCTATGATCTACAACAGATAATGAGCCTTTACACCAAGCAATCATTGGCCAGCATATAGATTTATGTATGGGGATTTTCACACATAAAATCAGATGCTACTTTAACTAGATAAATTAGTCTTCAGTTGCCAACATCCCAAAAGCACCAAAATGAGCATGCACGGGGACAGCTCATGGTATAAAACCCTTTTTTTATCTTTAAAGGTGGATACATTAGGATTATACAGCTGATGTTGCTTCTTCTTCATTGTGAATGGACTCAGATACTATTCAGTGAAATATGTCAGAGTGAGAACGACAGAGAACAGAACAGATGTGAGGCGGGGATGTTGGACGTTAAAGACGTACTGCATGCTTGGCCCCGAGCCCAATGTCACACACACTGCTTCCTGACAGCAGCCATGCCACGGTAATGTTTACACAAACCCGGCGCTACTCGTCCCTATCCAACAAGCACACCACAAGGACCTGCTGCAAACCTGCACAGTGGAAACTCACTGTATGTGTGTGTGTGTGTGTGTGCATGGGGAAAAGATTTCTGTGCAGTCTCACTGAAATCCAGACGCAGACACACATGTGTGCACACTCCACAAACATCCTGCAGGGATCCACACTTCACGTATTCATTCATTAAATTCACACCCTGCACTCTGGTGTGTATTGTATTACAGCATCCTTTCCATTCAGTAAAGCAAACACACACACTCACACACACACACACACACATTCAACATACTCACATCCACTCCCAGGCGCTCATGAGTTCACTGTACATTTAAACGTGCACTCCCATTTAGTACACGCAGACACAGCTGTGATCTGGCACTCAGGGACCATTGGCCTGTGTTTTATTTGATGTGATTTGACAGCTGGACAGTTGGATGGGGAGGGGTCCGGGGTGGAGAGCAAAGGAGAGTGGGTGGAAAACAGTTTGAGGAGAGAGGACGGATAAGGAAAAGGATAAGTCACAGGACTGGGACTGTGATAGTGGGAGGAGAGGAGTTAAGGGGAGGAGGATGAGACGTGGAGCCTCGGTTGCTTGGTTAGATGAGGAGTTGGGGGTGGGGGGGGGGGGGGTGTGCTTCGCCTCTGATGAGGGGCACGTCCTCACGGGCGCAGGCCCATTTTTTATTTCTAAAAGTAAACAGGCAGCCTGCTGAGGTCTGGGGGGTTATGGGAAAGGAGGAAACAGTGATGCTAATCAGGCCGGTGCACACTTCCCCCTCTAACAATATAACAAAACAAGAAGAGAAACACGGAAAAGCAACAGACAACTGTGGAGAAATGGGCTACACAACTGCCATGGTCCCATGTATGTTCTACACAGCATGATGATAGCACAGAGACAAGGGCTGTTGCTCAATAAACAGAGGAAAGAGATAATCTGTCACCATGACCCAGTGCTTTGTGGATTCTATTTTTAGAAATCTTAACTATTTCAGCAAGTTGCCGCATTTGACTTTAGAAAAGTAAATGTATTGTTATTTTAATCATTATCATTTTAGCCACTGTGTTTTCCTTTTGACATCTCACATATTTGACTGCATTTTCCCCTATAATACTCTTGACCTTGAGATATTCAGCTACCATATACTACACGCTGCTTCAAAAATGAACACTTTCTTTCCCAGAAGCATTAAAAAAAATTTTTTTATGTGTGCTCTAAACCATCACCATAATAGCCAATTTCGAACTTCCCCTTCCCAGAGTGATACATGCTTTACTTCTAGGAAGTACCGATGTGTTAAGTTCCTCTTGGTTGTACAGTGACTAATTACTGACTTCAGTTGGGGAACACACAGTTCTGAAAGGCGCGCAATAGCTGAGAGATGATGATGCAACAGATGCCAGCTCATCAGGAAAGGTGGCTCTTTAATGAGGCCTGAGAGAGACCTCCCATTGTTTTACATTCTATTGTGAGTTTAGTGATAATCGGAGACAGTTGGTTGCAATGAGTGTGCACCAGTCATGGTGAACATGAGTACCTCTTGCTGCGTCATGACTTGATTCAAAGTCTATCCTGTAGTACTTTAAGGTTGGTTGAAATAATTCAATGGAAATGTTATTTTATTTTTTTACGGAAGAAAAAAAAAAACCTCTTACAGTCTAGGGGTGTATATTAGTTGGAAATTCGATCTCTCAATACTCTCAATACCTCATTCCTTTGAGCGTTGTCACTGGCTGTAATGCAGCCCTCACGCATTTAGTGAGGAACCATTTAAAACTACAGATTGCTGTATTGTGCTGAGCCTTTTTCTGAGAGCACGCCGCTGACAGTGAAGAAGGAGGGCGAAACGAGGAGAGGGAAGGCTGGGAGGCAGAGAGCCTCAGAGGGGGGTGGGGATAATTGAATTATCTCCACAATGGAGTGATGGGGGGCACGTGGTGCCGCTAATGGAGGAAGAGATGTCCTTTTTAGCGAAGCTAATTGTTCCGAAAAGAGCTGAGCCTTTGTTCAGGGAGGCCCCGCTTCTTTCCCAGTGCACTTACATGCACACGATTTAGCAGCCCGCACGCACGTGCTCGCACACACACACAAGTGCATGCTCTCAGAAGACACTTGGAATGTGAGGCAGAAAGGAAAAGACACACACACACACACACACACACATGCAGGGATCCTGTCCCAACCAAGCGTCTGATCTCAGCAGGGGTGCATCCAGCCTGTGGCACCTTTAGACAGAACCACCTCAGATAGAGCTGAGGCTGAGCTGCCAGACAGCGGCCACAAGGACCCCACTGTTTTACTGTTTGACTGTCTGCTCTCGCACTCTTTTTCTGTGTGTGTGTGTGTGTGTATATGCGTGTCCATCGCCCATCTGTGCGTGTGCTTGAGTGCCTGTAAATGAGTGACTGATTGATGACATGCTAAACGCGGTCTGTTCACACAACATACCAATCCCATCACGTCATTCTCTTATCTGAGATGCATTATGCCCTGATTCCATCTCGGCCGACATTTCACATGTTTATGCTGAGAAATATGAGAAATACGGAATAAAATCCAAACTTTTAAGGCTCGAGACCAGCCACAGACTCTTGCAAACCTGCTGCAAGGGTGCCAATGTCAAACACAAATATCTCTTGACAGCTGTATGGATTGCTCCAAATCGAATAACCTTTCAGTTAACTCTGTGAGAAGTAGCAGGTGCAACGGTTACATCTAAGGAATATAGACAGGCGGGCAACACAGATGTGCCAGAGAGAGACAGACAGCAAGCAGCAGAGAGCAGCGAGGAGACGGTAAGCTGCTGCTGGAACATGAATGAGCGCTAACTGTCAAAACCATGGAGAGAGCGTTTGCCAGGTGAAGAAAAGGGAGACCAAAACGTAAACTTCTTTTATCTGCGACAGTTGTAGTGGTGTACACATCTGATCTGATGGCTGTTCTATGGCTATAAGACAATAAACAATCCTCTTGTTTAAACAGGAAATGACACACTTGTTTCAACAATGGTTATTTTTGTTTAAATGGTGCAAAACCTGAAGACCAAATGATGGTTTATGCTCATTATTTTCCCTGTGTTGTGCTATTTATAAGAAATGCCTTTGTTAAGAGTTGTGCACCAGACCGTTAAACGGACAATTTGGCTTCGAGAAATGACTGTGCTAGTTTACATTTTTGATTTTCTTTCTTGTAATTTCATTTCATTTCATTTCATTAACTCTAGACAAATGAGAGTACAAATAAGAGCCATAATTGCTCTTTATTTCTTCAAAACTGAAGTAGAAATGGATGAAAACCCCAACTGGAATGGGCCACAGTGACGCCAGCGTAGATATTAGTCAGTAACACCATTAAATCCTAAATGGCTGCCCTCAGGCTCTAAAGGACCCAGGCTGTCCTTTTAAGAACAGATACGCGGGAGTTCATTAACAGAAAACAAAGAGGTCCAGTCAGAGGGAGTAAGAGGCTGATGAGCCGACTGGCTGAGATGAATTGAGAGGTACTGTTCCCCCTCTCTTCCATTCTTCTCCTCCATCACCCCCTCTGCTTCGCCCCTAGTGAGGCAGCGCTTCTCACCACAGAACCCACCAGCTCTCCTTCCAGATGAGGCTCCTATCAGGCCAGTGAAACCTGATCTGGGTCTGCTAATGGAGCTGGCGATGTACCGCCGGTTTAAAAATCCATGCCTGATCAATATCCCTGGCTCCCAAGCCTCCCTCCAGGTCATCCCATTTTGCCATACATGCGCGGTTCATGCAGAAGTATCATTGATGTTCAAGTTGTGAGTCACATGAGGTTGTGGAGGATGGGAAAAAAGCGAAGAAGAGGGCGGCTGGTTTTAAGAAACCCATTTCTTTGTTACAGCAATGAACAAAATACAGGTAGTGGCTCCAGTTTTACTGCTTTTGTTAATAGCTATAGTATGGAATTCTGTTATTTCCATTTCTGTTGCCATGGGAAATGTTCCCTAATAACAATCCCTCGTGAAGAGTGGAGTCTTCCGTGGCTGAAAAGCTCTATCTTTCTCTGTCTTTGTTCTTTTTCAGTGGCAGAACAAATTCTTGATTCAATTTCCACCAAGGCATGGTCATTGTCCCTGATTACTGTCGATAAGAAGCACAAACTCCATAAAAACAGGCTAACTTGCGATCAGAGCAGCCAGTTGGCCTTGTTCAAGCTAGGTTTTTGTTAATGGTCTCAGTGACTGGAGAACAAATCAGACTAATTGTAATGGATGTGTGATTGAACTATTTTTAGGCCGTGCATTGTTTTTAATTTAGATTCCTCCTTATTTTCAAAGCTGCACATTTACACCATTTACTGACACTGCAGAGTGAAGAAAATTAACATGGCAGGTTTTATTGATCAGTACAAGATGAACAGGAAATACTCTGAAGTGTTTATGAGGGTGAGTTACAAGTTATGGGGAAGCCTGGGTCTGCAGAATATTTAGCCCAGACTCTCGTTTCAGGAAAAACAAATGTTATTAGACAAACTAGCCCACATTTGGAGGTTTTTTGGTACAAATACCAACCATGAAACTCTCCAAGTATCTTTTAACGAAATTGCCGCAAATAAGCTACAATGCAAATGTCTTGAGCCACTGTTCAGTTCTTTATGTATTGCCCTGAGAACAAGAAGTAAGTGCAGTCATTTATTGGAACTTGTGCAAATATAAATGGAAAAAAACAGTTGGCTACAGTATACAAGAACAAAATCTGAGCATGTAAAAATCTAAGAAGTCAGTAATTAATTTGAGCACCATTATCCTTCAACACAGCCTAAACCCTCTTAGACAAACTCAAGTACTCTTCAAGTAAAAGTACTCCAGACTTTCTGAAACTCCTCTTTGCATGTTGGGTGCCTTTCGTTCTTTTTTTGTCAAGATAATCCCACGCTTCTTCAGTAATGCTGAAGTCTTGGCTTTTGGGAGGATTTGTCACTCCGTACAGCATGCTGCCACTGCTTTTTAGTTCTCAGTCTTTTACCTGTTTCCCTTCTTTACCAATAGCTAGCCACCCTTTGATTGAATAAATTTCTGATGTGGTTTTGTAGGGCAGTAACTTTTGTTTGAGGTCTTTTATGTTTTTTTTTGTTCATTTTTTCCCTTTGTTAAATTTGTTAAATTACATCACTGTACATTTGCTATTAGGTTTTTAAATCCTTTAATTATCTATTTTCATTATTTTGCACACTTTGCTGATTAATGCCAAGGTTTTGGCTGGAAGTTCAGTGGGAATCATCTCACCGGTGCCATGAAGACTTTTAAATCTTTCATGCTGATATGAAATGTAACTAATGAAAGTTATTCAAATGATGTGTCCATGAAACACTGCCAAGTGCCTGATGACACAATTTAATTGTCTGGTATGTGTAGACATACCCACAGGTTCTAGTTTGGTATGTGTTTTTATAAATGAATGATTTGTTGATCAATGATAAATGGCTTGACCTCTGAAAATGGACAGGTACAAGTCAAACAAATCTGAAAGCAGCCAATACCCAAAGAGTAGTTTGAGGAAGTCTGATGAACTAGAAAAGAGTAATGAGGGGTGGCTCAAAACTTTTGCAAAGTATCTATAGTAATGTCCAAAGCATCAGATGACTACCAAATCGAATTCTGTGCTGTTGTTGTCCCCTATAATTAGCCTTTATACTTTATCCAGTGTGGTTCAGTAAATGAATGCTTTATGTAAACGCTATTTCTGAGGCCAGTCAGAAGTTACCACATGGTTTTCAGTGTTTTCCCATCCCTGTAAAAGGCATGTTTTCGGGAAAGCGCAGCCTAATAATTGCGTGTGATGACGTGATGGGGGTCTTGGCTCAAGCAGATTCTCAGAGCGTGTTGAATGCGTGTGTTTCTTGAAAGGTGGAGGGAGGACGAGGGTGAGGTGGGGGAAGCATTGTAATTGAATTGTGAATCAACTGGCATGTCAGCCTCTAAGCCCCGCCCCCTTACGCTGTCGTCTCTGGCTCCTCGCAGCGCAACGCCCATAGGCAGAGGCAGAGGAAGGAGTGAGTGAGTGTGAGTGAGTAAGAAAGAACGAGGAAAAGAGAGAGTGTGTGTACACGTACTGGAGAGGGAAAGAGGGAAATTGATAAGTTAGGAGTGAAAAAATCTCAGTCACGCCGTAGCGCGAGAAGATAAAAATAATTAAAATATTAATCAGCCTGTAAGATAACTGCGGGGTGCCAAAGGAGGTGAAGATTTTCCTCCTCTTGTTTTGAGTTTCTTTCTGTTTTTTCGTTTTTTGGGGTTTTTTTTTTTTTTTTTTTGGAGCTGTTAGGGAAAAAAAGGGGAACGCACGGCGTTTTTAAGTCACACTGATGGTCATGACGGCAGCTGTCGAAATGAAACCGACGTTAACGATCATAAAGGCTGAAAAGATGGACGGTGAGTAGCGCAAGTCTAATGTAAGTGATTGACAGCTAACACGAGACTGCGTTTAACATCACTCCTGAATGTCTCCTTAACACAACCGGTTGCTGGCAGATTACGTAGAAAAGAAGCCACACTGTTATTTTCCGGCTTTTTTGATGTCTCGAGAGGGACAAAACGTCCTGAACACATTTTTGTGCCAAGACGTTGTTGATTGCTCAATATTGGACAATCCGCGAGAAACAAAAATATATTCAAGCCGGAGGCAATATAGTCATGCAATACAGTAGTAGACTGTATGTGTGAGTGATCCCAAACAGTGTACAGAATGGACGAGGCTGTCTTCAAGTGAAAACATGATGTGTTGCAGGAAAAAAAAGCCACATTTTTCCACGTTTGAAGCTATTCCTTTGAAGACCCCAGCCCATACTTCATTATGTCCTGTAAGGCAGTTGAAACTTGTATACAGCATGGCATCCAGAATGTTTATAGTTCTCACTTTTTCAGGGAGTGGACACTTTCCAAATGCACTGCAAGTTTTTTGATTTCTCATCTGTAAAATCTCCTTCCTCCCCCTCTTTTTTTGCTTTGGATGTATGTTCCTAGGGCTGACTAGTCATGAATGCTTGGTAGGTTTATTGGACTGTTTCCTCTCGCTGCAGAGATCTCTCACCCATCTTTGACCCACATATCCCATGTCATGCAGGGGTGAGCCAAAGCTCTCTGTCCAGCCAGCTTTGGGGGGGGGGGACACAATGCCTGTCAACTCCCCTCTGCCTCCCTCTCCTTTCCTCTTTCCTCTCCATTTCCCCCTCCTCCTCCTCCTCCTCTTACTCCTCAGCTTCTGAAACTGACTTTTCCAGAGGGAAGGGGAGGCAGGCGGAGGTGATGCCTCTCCAGCTCCGCTGCCTGGAACACTTGGCCTTCTCCTGTACGAGGTAGCGACGAGGAACGGCACGAATACTAGCTGTTTTCATGTGTAGGGTTTAAACCCCCATATGGTTTCACTTCTCATTTCCCACAGAGTTTAGTTCTACATGGTGGCCCGTTTGGATCATTTGCATTTTGCTGCTTTTAACCTGAACTAATCCCCCTGTGCTTTTGCAGCTCAGGTGGCCTTCGAGCCTGTTAGTGAAGCTGCAGTGATGCATCATGGAAATGTGATACTTATTGCAAGTGTTGACCCACTAAGGGGGCTGTGACTCACCACATTAACCACCTTCTCCTTTGCTGTCAATACCTGCAGAGTATAGCTTTGTGCAAGTATATCTCACAAACTAACAAAATGTGCTGACAGCTGCAGTAATTCTTGCCAGAGCGTAGCACTATCTTGCAAAAAGCCTTTCGCAATGCTCGGCCCTGCTTGCGTGGTGCACTCGGGTCACGCTAAGTCAGCCGAAGAGCAGCGAGC
The DNA here is from genome assembly GCA_036024015.1 of Craterocephalus amniculus. Taxonomy (NCBI): domain Eukaryota; kingdom Metazoa; phylum Chordata; class Actinopteri; order Atheriniformes; family Atherinidae; genus Craterocephalus; species Craterocephalus amniculus. The sequence continues at coordinate 24,863 of JAVQJG010005566.1, read as the reverse complement.
ACCACTCCTCACAAACTTTTCCCCGGCTCTCTTTTTGTGAACACCGCTGTGGGTACTTGGCATTGCCGTGTTTACAGGATAAATGTTTTACCAGCGTTCAAGGCTGTTGCTAATCCTGATAAGACACAACAGAGCTCCGGGCGTGCAAAGCTTACAACGAGGTCCTTGCCTACAATTTACTAAGAGAGATCGTTCAAAGGCAGATTGCATCTGTCAGAGGCAGCTTTCCCAGTGCCTGCTCAAGTCTTCATGGAAGTATGGGAAGAACAGCTGTCTCATTTTTTTTGCCTGTTTCCACATAGCATGCTGTACATGCATCCACACACCCCCACGGACACACTTAAGCGATTTCCAGCCCACCTTACTACATTGTTAGTGTTTTTTTTGGTTTTTTTTGAAGGATGGAAGTGAAGCCAGTGTCTGCTTACTCAATGCCTGTCCTCACTCTCCAGCTGAGGTAATTCCTTTCAAAGCGGTAACACTCTGCCGGGGTCAGAGGTGAGCTCAAACAGAGCCTCTAAAGTTCCGCCCAGGCGTTATTCCAGCGCTCCGTGTTACAGTAGGCAATCCCTGAGACTTGTTTTCACGGTCACCCAGATCGCGGTAGCTCGCTGCTGAAAGCAGAACGTAGCCATAACAATGCTCAGCCGCACACAGACAAGTCTCGCTGACGCAGTCAGTCAAGCAAAGATTCATCCAGTTGTGGGTTTGATACTCCACCGACAAGACATGTCAATCATTTATGGCACAAGTGTCTTTTAGATGTGAGCTATTTGTCCTCTTTTGCTTCACTCCTGTTTTGTCATGCCTGACAGTCGGGGTTCAGTGACGGACAGGAATGTTTGTGAGCATGCCTTGCTGGTTGGCACGCATAGAAGCGTAGAAGAGGCTTGAAGGGATGCTAGCGTTGATCTGATAGAAGTACTGCAGTCTGTTATAACCGCTGTTTCTGCAGAGAAGCCTTACATGGCCTCTACATCCATGTCCGACTGTAATCTCGAAGCACAAAGGCCACGCTGCACGACTTACTCCCAGAAGGGCTGGAGGCCCGTTTCTCTGTGGAACTTCTCATATTGATGCTTTGTGGAGAGGGGCAGCACAGAGGCAGCTTTGGGTTTTAGCTGCGTTGTATTTGTGTCAGCACTACTTCAGTAGCACGGTGTAATATATGCCAATGTTTGAGTGTGCATGGCAAGCTGGCAGCTGTGCAAACACTGTTTGGGTCTCTTGATGTGGTCTGTCGATGAATTTTGCCCAACGGATCTAAAGGGTCTTTTTCTCTCTCTGATGTCTGCTCTGTCAAACTTGAGAAATTTTGTTTGGGGGATCCAAACTTAATCAGTGAATCCAGATATCAGCTTGTACGATAGGCCTCCCTTTCTGCATAGTCTTGTCAACAGACTCAAGTGGAAGTCTGTGATTTTTATTTTTTTTTCTCCCTCCCCACAGTGACCATGGCTTTCTGTCCTTCCTGCGCTGAGCAGCAGTGCTGGTTTTTTACGTGAAATGGGCCATCCCCTCATTTAGTCAGCACTTCATTCACTGCGCCTTCCCTGAGCCTGTCATCTGTTCTGCTGCCCATATAAACGTGAAACCATAATACTTCGTGGGTCCTCTTTGAATGCTTCCCTGGTGACTACACGCCTTAATCTTCACTTATAAAGCTTAGTCATAAAGTAAGGCGTGTTAGCACCAGATACAGTAGTTTGCTAAATAATAACCATATGGTGATAGGGGGGCCGAAGAGCTGCTGAGGTGTGGTCAATACCATGGCTGTGAATAGTCTTAAATGATCAGAATGTAGGGCTTCTTCTTGCAGCCGCTTGTCTTCAGCCTCTCATTTGACTCACATTCTACAAAAAGCCAACAACTAAAACAAAGGAATATATATATTCCTTGCAATTAAAGTACTAGCAAGTAATTTATTTTAACAGTCACCCACTCACTGCCCACCCCACCTTCCTTTCCCTTTCTCCCTTGTTTCCATGTCTTTCTGTTGGCCACATGAGCTTTTCTCATGACTCCTTCATGTGGTCTATGGTGAGTTGCTGGTAAGTGCACTTTGTCCCATCCCCAGTCATTCCTAACTTGTAATCCCTCAGTCATGGCGCTCGACGCCTTGTGAACCACATGCCGCTGGCTGACCAACTATATGTCTGTTTACCTTGCTTACTGGTTTCTGTGTCACATGCCTCTCGGCCCTCCCTACATTACTAGTCTGACTGTCCTTAGATGATTTGAAACTGCCCCTGAAGCCTCCACCACTGCCCCCGCATCTCATTGTTGTCTTGAGGGCTTTTCTAAATTTTCTTGCGCCCTCTGGCTCTGTTGCTGTTTCTGTAATATCGTTCCTCATTTAGAAGCTCTCTTTCGAAAGCTCTGTAATGTAATGGAAACTGGACTAGAATAAAGACGTGCCCGCTTTGAGAACAATCCCATCCCTTTTGAAAGACAGATTAGCCGTCCATAGCAAGGACATGTCACTCACTTTGTTCAGGGTGTGCTCCTAATATCCTTATTTTGTCTTTCGCTGCACCACAGCGAGTCGGCGTGTTGGTTCTGTTATGAGGTGAATGAATGGTAAACAACTGCAGATTGTGTGTGGTTCATAACGACCGCATTAAAGTATTGATTAAATGGTTTGATAACCCCTCCCCCAAAAACAACAACAACAACAAAAAACCATAGTATTTCTCTTTGATGCTCACGATGATCAAGGTTTCAGGCTCTCAATGTAATTAGATCTGCAAAAAATGAGAACCACAGACTGATCTCAGCATTTTCTTTGACATTAGTTGCCATTTTTGACCACTCCACCTGTAATGCTGAAATATCCAAACACAGTAAGAATTTATTTATTTATTTTTTTTCACACTAACCTCATATTAATTTGATTATGTCTGTCTGTGACGCATTATCACTTGTTTTCCGATGTATTTTTGCCGGAGACACTCTGTCTGTTGCCTCAAAACATGCATTTGCTTGCATGCCTGCGTTAGAAACTGAACTAATTATGAGTCAGAGTCAGCGGAATTTTACAAGATATGGTCACTGCTTTCATCATGACCAGTCACATTGTCAAGCGAAGCGGCACGATATCCCCTGAAGTCCAGTCATTCTTTGAAGAAATGAGTCACCATCTGTGTGTGTGCTCTTATCTGTGTGAGTTTGTCTTCACGGGTGAGGTATGGATAGAGAGGAGACAGTTTGAGTTTACATAACCGCAATGATGTCCTCATGTTTTAGAAATCACTTCCATCTCTTTGCAAAACGCTAAAATGTAACTTTTCGAACTTATGAAATCTTGGTTTCCAACTCTTCATCTGTAAAGTCAGCCAAACATACAGATCATAATACGATAGAAGGAAAAGAGATGGGGCCAGATGTTTTACGTTCGATACTCCTATTAACAACAGAGGTGACGCTGAGCTTAAAATAGGAGGGCGATTCATCATCCAGAGCTGAAACAATTTTGCCACTTGGACCACAAGTCATTTTTGGTCACATTAGAGGAAAACAAGAAAGCTGTGAGAAGCACATTAGCGATTGTAAAACAGAGGTGGAATGCGAGGCACGCAACATGAAAACACTACGGTCTGGTGGGAATTTATTTATCAAGCATCCATCTGTAACGCATAGCTTGCCTTCAAAGAAGCAACAATCTCTTATTTATGAATTATGCGTGATTGGAAGCAGCCATTACAAGACTTACATGCGTTTGTGTTGCAGCAGTGAATGGTCGCAAGGCATCCATCAGTGGGTGTGAAAGTGTGGCTGGGTACTGTCTCACATCCTTCACACTTGTATCAGGAAACCTGGTTGTGGAATTTATCAGTTTGGACAAAATATGGGGCAGGCACCCTGTTTTGCGGAAAAAATGCAACTCGGAGAGTAAACTGTTTGTCAGATATGTCGTGTGTTTGGTTTAATGCCTAAACAGTTCCCCCAGAGCATCCCATGTCTGTTTATAACAGGGGTGGAGGCTAAGGGTGGGGGGATGTCGACTTTGGGGCGGTTATTTTGGATACAGCAAAGTTAGCACCACCTACTTTCTCCAGTATTTTGTTTGCCAGTTTGGTCATTTTCTATTCTTCTTAAAAAATGCTGAAAATCTGTCAGGCTTTCACTTTTCAGATTCCTTCTTGTTGCATACAGCTTTCCCCTCCTCAAAGTAATGGAGAACTTAAAGAGTTGCGCAATGTATTTTTGTGATAGGTACGTTACTGTTGCTCAATTATAAATACTTGAGGCGTATCTAAAAGCATTGCTACTCCCCATTGCTGCAGATCACAGAACAACGAAAGCTTGAAGGGCAGCAGGCAGGTCTTGCTCGAAGCAACTCGTCTCTGTTTCTGTTGCTCCTCTGGAAACTTAAACATTCCAGTCAAGCCTTTTGAAAAGATATGTTTAGCTTCTGTTCCTGATGGCGTGGATCATTCCAAATACTACGTCGTATCAAACGCTGAGACTTTGGCATAAACACGGGAGTTAATGCACTTTCACATTATAAGCTAATATGATTTCAGTGATGGAGGGAGTGGAAGGGAGAAAGACAGAAAGGCAGCAATGCGGTATTAGTCTGACTTATTGTCTGCGTCAGTAGCCAGTGTGTCTGTGGTAGTGATAGTCTGGGGCAACTCTCCTTTCATGGCCAAAGACAGATGTCAGCAGTAGTGGTCCCGTCCTATACAGCTGCTTTACACCACCGCAGGCTTGTGTTTCAGGAGGGCAGCCAGAAGCCAGTGGTTAGGATCTTAGAATAAAACTAGTGCTTCAGCACTGGTGCCTGCGATGGTGGGATTTTCCTGGTTTGCCGTTGGATCGCTTCAACCCAACATTGTCCTGCTTTGGAGCAATGCTGGGGTCTAGTTCTGGTCTTGCTTCATGACCTCGCCTACAGTTCTATTCCCAGTCCTTGGCATTGAAAAGGGAATCTAAACAGCGCGGCTGACTGAACAAGAAGCCCTCTTAAAACCAGACTGCCACCCAGTCCTCCTCCTCTTGCTCCAGCGCAGCCCTCAGTAGCCACTTTATCACCCTGTGGCACTGAATGGACCCCCTTCATACTGGTTGGGTTTATGACCTTGCGTTCCCCAGACCAGGGCTCCAGATATGGATCTCCATCAAAGGCTCTCCCAGCCGCCTGTCAGCTCTGGTCTGCCTTTAAGAGAAAATTAAGCCCTTGGCTGGTTACCAAGCCCCGCTTCTCCCCGCACCTTGTTGTGACATTGCTGATATGTTCCTATGCGCATGCAGAGATAATCATGAAGGTGTTAGTAGTGGCTTTGAAAATGACCCTCACCTGAACTCACAACTCACCTCAATCCCACAGGAAGTTGCAACTTAGCCACAGGAAATGGTCACTTTCACTTATTTATAGAAACCCCACCTTATGCTAGAAGGTCACAGAATGGGAACCATTAGTCGCCACAGTTTCAATGCTTACAAGTAGCTTATAACCTTTTAGATGCTCTACTGGCTTTTATCACGGCCTGCTTTTCTTTTTTTTTTCTCACGCCAGCAGGCATCCACTTGTTAACTCTGTATGACTATTTTTAGCTCAGTTGCATGATAGAAAGCATATTGTCCCTTATTTGTTGGGTCTGGTTGCCTGTTCTGCTTGTATCATTGCATCATTTAGAGTGGAGGCAGCAGTCCAGGCTTTATGAATGAACTGAGCCTCCGCCAGAGGCTGGGAGATGGCACTGATCCCACTGTGATGTCACTCTAGAGACGAGGAGAAGAGAAGAAGCTTTATGAAACCTCCCATTCATTTGTCTCCCCTCCGTCTCTCTTTCTTTTTGCCCAACCCTTGTCCTGTGATAGGGCTCAAATTACAGGCTGGTGACTCACCACCCCTCACCCACCCAAGATGCTCCCTTGCTATCTTCCTCAGCTCTACCGTGGCCGGCTCCAGCCCAGTGGACTTTGGCCCCAGCCACAAGAATCCCAATTTCACACCCACGCTCTGTCGCACAGGCAAAGGTGGCTGTTAATTTACTTCGTATGCATGTGTGCGTGTTTATATGTGTCAAGCTGGTATTTCGTCTCAGGTTAGGATGGGGTTTGGACTGTCAGCAGAGGCAAATACAATCCCCCACACTCAGCAGCTTGCCCATTACTCATATCAGAGTTTCAGTCTCTCTCTCCATTCTTAGGATAGATTGACTTCTCGGCTCCGCATCGTTAAAAGAAGCAGCCTTTGTTTAATAATTCCATCTCAAGCTCTCCTTTTATCTTTTCTTTTTTTAGTCTGAGCCATGCTGGTGAAATGTGAACACCATAATCTTGCCTTTTGATTTACACCCTCTCCCCACATTTCTTGGGCTAAGTGGATGGGACTCATTTTGCGGACAGGCCAGCACCATCTAATGTGGAAAGTGATGACTTGTGGATGCTTTAACTCTCGGTGCATGCTGACCATTCTGCATTTAATGGGACTTGCAGGCATTGAAATTGTATCAGGACTTCATCATTTACTAGAGATCGTCTAGAACCAGGCTCGGCTCTCTCGCTAATGGAGGCACATTGTACATTAGCACTGCCGCAGATAACGTTCACATGGATCACTCACTGCAGAGGCTGCTTTATTACCACTTCGCCTGGAGTTTGTCTTTCAGCGCTGCCTTTTTCTCCGATTTTGTATTTTTAAGATTTTCAGCTCCGTCCGCTAAAACGCAGGGAATAAAAAGTGCAGGCACATGACTTGCTAAATAAAGAGCGCAGTATTTTTTCTTGTTGTGCAATTTTGCTGTCACCTAACAATCCAAACTTAGAAAATAACAGCAAAGAACAAGAAACAAAAAGAAACGACTTCAAACTCATTTAAAGTTGAAGAAACAAGTGATTCAAAACAAAAACAAAAGAATTAACACCACGTCTGCTTCACGTTTTTAATTTGGCCTGTAATCATGGCTGGCATATTTCTCTCTCTTCAGAGTGCCCGATGTCACTTCTCATGCATTATGGTTGTGAGTGTCTTTGATGGAGGATTTAGTGCTATAGTGGGTTTCATGTGTGTGTGGGGAAGTGCACGCTCGGGCCGGGATGATAAAAGCAACGGGGAGGGAGAGGAGTAAACGCTTCGAAAGTGCAGGAGAACACCATTCGATCCTGCTTAAACAAACGGCCACATTTTGCCTCTGCCGTGACATCAAAGGGCAGACTGTCTGAGCCTCGGTCCCATTTCAGTTTGCGGCCGCTTTGCAACATGAACGTTGCTGCACTATTGACACGGCTTAAAAGGAAAGTGAGCTCGGTATGAGGCCAAACTAACAGGCAGTCAGGTGCAGCCGAACACAGACGGCTCGCTCGTGTGTCATTCTTACGTGCTAGGCTTGTCTGACGCTAGTTAACTAAGGTGTCATTTGAAACTGTAAAACAAAACAATGTGTTTTCTTCGCATCTTCTCAGCCTAGAACGGCTAACTTTCTGTTTGTTCACCAGTGTAGCAGAGAGCAATATATTATTACAGGCCTAATTGAATCACATGAAGAAGCAAAGAGCTCTTGTCTGCCTTCTGTCTCGAGGTCTGTTGTGAGGCTTCTTTCTTCAAGAGGAATTAAAAAGGAGGAAAAAAAGTAGGGGAATAAGTAAAGACAGAAAAAAAAAGAGAAACTTAGAGATCTAATTTTACAAACAGCCAGACAGACATTGGTTACAAAGGAGGGACAGCTGCTGTGCATTCCAGACAAGGTCGAGACGTCAGTAAGTGGTGAAAACAAGCATGAAGTGAATGTTGTCCCAGTGTACCGCTCGCAGATAAAACCACCAGCCGCTGGAGATGCCAGGACATCTGGGTTCCACGAATGGCGGTGCCCGGAGGGGAGGCGGGGGGCGGGGGGGACTGACACAACTTTTCCTCATTACTAATTTGCCCTCAGGGCAAGCCTGCTGTGATTCTGTTATTAATGATTTTAAACCATGAACACAGGTTATGGAAGATCCGTTACAAAGGCAAGCTGCAAAACTCCAAGCTTCATTAAATCTTCACCGTATTATTGTATAACACTGTATTATTATGCTCTAAACATTGTAATCGACTCCAAAAATAGACTGACGGTTTAAAAACATGCAGACTATTTCAAACACTAAAGGGCTACCCTGTGTGTTTCTCAAGTTGTTTTTTTTTAGCCGTCGCTGCCTTGGGGATCTTTTTCCCTTCTCCCTACTTTGCCCCCTTCTCCCACACTTTTGCAGCCCGCTCGATCTAATTAGATGAGTGCGAGTCATCAGGCACTGTTTAAAGCCATCAAAGGGAGCTCTGTTCCCCACTGGGTGCCCACTGGCAGCGAGCTGAAAACAGTGACCCTAGTGTGAGACTGAGACCCCTGAGACTGCCCTCCCCTTGCTGCTTTCCAATCCACCCGCCAGCAACCCGCAGTGACATCATCACCTCATCCCTCGACCCCTGACCCGTCAGAATGTCTGACCCCCTCCCTCCCGTCGCGCTCGGTCTTGTGACAGTGGGCCCAGTGTGTTGGGGCAGCGCGGTAGGAGGGCTATCAGGGGTCGTGGTGTCAGCGATGGGCAGCCGGCGTTGCTCTCCCACCCAGGAAGTCTGGGTACCAGGGAGGGCAGCGTTTTAAGTGTTTGTAAATACAGCGGAGTTCCAGATGACCAAACGTCCTGTTGGTGTTGAGACTTTAGACACCAAATGACACTAAATGAACCTAAAAAAAGGGCTCTGATCCAAAGATAGATTGCTCAAATGGGGAGACATTGGCTGTCTAGACAGAATCTAATTGTTGTTGTTGATCACAATGGCTTTAAATGTGTGGATTTCTATGTGTGTGTGTGTGTGTGTGTGGCACATTCACAAGCCTCCCAGTCTCACCTCCTCTCACTCTCAATTCAATTTTCCATCTTATAAGGTTTATCAGCATGAAATACGATACAGGATGTGTTGCTGTGGCTTAAGATGCCAATTACAACGACAGCAGGATGTTATGTTAGCATATCAGTTAATCGGATCTCAAATGAAACAGGTATTGATAAAATCCAAAAATCAAATTGTAATTCCTATTTGTGATTTGTGTTTGGCAGATCCGGAGTGCGGAGACGTCCCCCTGCTCACTCCGGGGAGTAAAGAGATGATGTCCCAGGCTCTGAAGGCCACATTCAGCGGCTTCACCAAGGAGCAGCAGCGGCTGGGTATTCCCAAAGGTACGAATGGTCAGCTGTTTCTGCTCTCATTAGTCCCTGTTAACGTTTCCATTGAGGAAATCAAATTTCACCAGTTAGGCGCGAGCCTGCAAAACTACCTCCATGTGTCACATGGCAGGCGCACGCATTCTTTTGCCTCACAAACTAAGTCGGTGAAGGCATCTCTCAGTCAAAGCGAAAACCAAGGGGTGCCCAGTTATTCTGTGTATATATATCAATATGTACTTACTATGTTAGTTAAGACAGCCTGCACAGCAGCTTGATGCCGTTTGCAAGCAGCACGGTTGCTGGAATCACCATGTAATCGTACTTAAAGCGACATCGATGCTTTTTCAGCTTTTCATTGCCACCGCAGTTTACATTCCCCTCTTCCTCCGTCTTCTTTTCTGCTTATTGCATGACAGCTCGCTTTAAGCGCCTGAGCAATAAAAGACACATTCAGTCATGTATGAGTCGCAGGTTGTGTAGAGCGTTTACATACAGTATATCTATATTGAGGAATAAAAATTCAAGATATTAATATAAAAATGGCAACAATATAAAAGATATAGATTTCCCTCACGCTCGTTCTGCGTGTACAGCTCTGGAAGTTTGTACTTTTGCGAAAAATACTTGGTTTTCATAAAACCCTTAGTCTTATCGTATCGTATTGATATCGAGACATCTGGCATGAATATTGAGATATAAAATTTTGTCCATATCGTTCAACCCTAATACGTGCACAAGCGGTTTATCCTCCTCAGCTTTTAACAGAACATATAACAAACGGCGACTCTGATGTTTTCAGATCCCAGGCAGTGGACAGAGAACCACGTGGCGGAGTGGCTAACGTGGACAGTGAACGAGTTCAGTCTGAAGAATGTCGACTTCGATAAGTTCAGCATGAATGGAGCCAGCCTGTGTGCCATGGGCAAAGAGCGCTTCCTGGACTTGGCACCTGACTTTGTGGGTGACATCCTGTGGGAACATTTAGAAATGCTGCAGAAAGGTAAGGCCACGGAAAAATTTCAATAAGATAATTTAATAAAACCAGAGGTTAAAACATCAATTTCATTTAATTACCTGTTTAATAACAGCATAAAACTCTGATGATGCATCGCTAAAATTTGTGCTTATCCTACTTAAGCACCTTATTGGCGTTTACTTCAGTAACAGGAGCCAAACAGGAAAAAACAATTTGGCTCGGGTCATTAATTTTTGATAATGCCGGATGCAGTTACATGATACAAAGAAAAGAAAAAGAAATCAATGATGAGGTCACTGATGCTCACTCTCTATCCATTTTTCATGAAGAGGAGACAAAGCATTACCCCATCAATGGACTGACCTCCAACTTCCAGGAATCCCGCTATACCTCAGACTATTTTGTCAGTAAGTACTCATCACATTCCTCCTAAGTCATGCTGTCTAAAAGCCACAGATGCATGCTGCAGAGAGCGAGCCAGTAGATGAAAAGGGGATTTACTGTTAGAAACATGTTCTTTTTCTCTCTGTTTTTACATTGATATCCCAGGTATTGATCTTTAGTCCATTTTGCAGCTCTACTTTTAAGCTGGGCCAGACATTATAGGAAATAATCACTGCTCGAATCGATAATCTTGCTTTAAAATCTGCGAGATTCATCTCGTCTACTTAATGCTATGTTTTGTTGAGGACCATTCACAAACCAGCCGCTCAGCACAAGCGGGATAATGACTCCACTCTTCTCAGATTGATCCTCATCCTGCGCTTTGCTCCTTGCTCTCCTCTCCTGGTTTCTATCCACACTCATTTCCCTTTTGTGTGTCACCAGGCTATGAACACGCTCAGTGTGTCCCTCCCTCCGAGTACTCGGAGCCCGGCTTCATCACCGAGTCGTACCAGACGCTCCATCCCATCAGCTCCGAGGAGCTGCTCACGCTCAAGTACGAGAGCGAGTATCCCGCCGTCATCCTGCGTGACACGGCCCTGAACGCCATGCAGGCCGAATACTACCCTGTCAAGCAGGAGGTGGTCTCCCCCGACAACATGTGCGTGGGACGCCTCAGCAGAGGTGAGCGGCTCACGCGTCCTGAATGGTGGAAATTTGTGAAAATTCGCAGCGTTTCTGTCATTCGCCACCTTAGATTGGACGTTTGAAAGACGTGCCCGCGAGTGCATGCGTGCACGCTTTTTGTGTGTGTGTGCGCATAGAAACGATAAAGGTGTCCGTGGAGCATCTGCTTGTGTGTGTGTGTGGTTTTTTTTGTTTTCATTTTTTTGCTGAAGCTACCAGAATCTTGTCATGCCACATCAGTGAGCATGTATTAGTAGAGAAGAAAAGCAGGGCCTCTGGTTGGGCTGTGGTTCAAGCAAACCCGCCTCACTCAGTCTAGAGAGGGTTGGGAAAAAAAAGAAAACGCTATTGTTTTTGTCAGGGTGATGCACGAACCAAAGCCGCAATGTGTTCCCTTCTTACCGCCTGTCCCTTATGTAAAGCAGTTCAAGTGGTGTAACCTTAAAGAGTTTTTTTTTTTTTTTTTCTCTTGTTTTTGTTGGCCTCCTTTCCTCGACTCAGCCTCTACATTCTGGGTAAGGAGATAGAGGTGTCATCCTCAGCTACAGAACGTGGGCTTTTCTCATGAAACTGTTGGCTTTTTCGAATACAAGGGCTTGTTTTCTCTCCCTGTGATAGTTTATAGAGGAATTAGCAGCACGGCTTACATTTATAGCCATAAAGCGAGGCTTTTCTTCTCACCAAATCCCCCAGCTGTATAAATGACGAGCATGTGCCATGAACGCCAGCCATGATTCTTTCGAGTGCTTTGAGCGTTTGCCTGCGAGATTTAAGGTCGAATCGTCATGCAACGCGCATACCAAGCTTTCCGTGCGTTTCCCGACGTGGGAAAGTACTTTTGTAGCACGACTGATATCCACATGTGGCTTCAATTTTGCCAGCTGAAGATTTCAGCATCGGTGGAGGCAATACATTATCTGTCATTCGTTAATGACTTACAATTCAAAGACTCTGCTTATCTTTCCCAAGGCCAAAAATAGCAAGTCAATTTGGGTGATTGTCTTCCATTTAGAATCAAATCCAAATGGTGGCTGTAAAAGCGAAATGAGGTGTGAAATATAGAGAGGAGCACAGCACAGTGAGGAAGAGTGTATTTACTGCAAAGGGACTTGAATTAAAATGAGTTTTTGCATCAAATATCTATTCAGTTCTTTGCCTTTTACTGTAACTCCGGACTCTTCAGCCACCTCTTGCTTCCAAGCCAGTCTTTTTTTTGTAATATTTGAAAGTGATCTTGAGCAATAGTTCTGCAGAATTTCTGAAGAAGTTGCAGTATTTCTTTGGGCATTGGCTGCTTCTTCACTCATGTTCAGTCCAGTCCTTTTAACTGTACATTTTCACTGATACATGCTTTTGTTTGTACAGCTACTAAACGCTGAGCCATGAATCATTCAAACATTAAAAAAAAAACTCAAGGGAGGACGTACGTTTTGAATTTTCCTTTAGGCGCTTTAGCACTAGCAGCCTTTGACATTTGTTCTTGCTTTAAAATAGTACTTTTGTTGCAGTAAGGTGATTCCCAAAGAGCTAGTAGCTAAAAACTTTGGCATGTCTCAGAATGGTGGGCCATGTGTCCTTAAGCACAAAACTGGGGGACAAAAAAAGAAATATAAAAACGAAAAAACAGCAAACCTATCTACAGCAGATGATTAATATTTGAAAGTCTAGAGCTACTTTAGACTTTAGAAATAGGAACATTTCCAGCAAAGACCTAACACAGGACAAGAGACATGCATCTGGATCTTCAGTTGATCCATCTACTGTTCACCAAAGCCTCATAAGAAATGATCTCCATGGAAGGGCGGCTGCCAGCAAGCCACTCTTAAGGAAGGAAAACAGGGAGAGAAGACCGATGTATGCCAAATGACACAAGAACTGGACTGAAACTCTCTGGAAACAGGTCTTATGGAGCCTGGACCTCAACTTATTGAAGCAGTTGTGGGATCATTTAGACAGAAAAGGGAACAAAAAGCAGCCAACATCCAAAGAAGGGCTTTGTAAAAGCATTCAAGAAGCCTGCACTACTTAAGAAAAAAATGAAATTGTGTTTAAAAATAAAGGGCGACCCACTATTTACTTTCAAAAACCACAATTGTACAACCGTGTTTTTTCTTTTATATACTGTATTTCCATTTATGTTTCCACCTTCAGTTTACTGCAGCACTGATTTTAGTTTTTTTGATATATAAGAAATGAAGGGCGGTTCAAGATTTCATACTTGAATAAACAAAGTTCTCTTAAATCGTCTCAAAGATGTTGGACAGGACTATTAAGATTATGCATCCGTAATGATGAGGCGAAATTCCATATCCTTATCGTTTCCTCTTTTCTGTCTCTTGCCTCTCAGGTAAGCTCGGTGGCCAGGACTCCTTCGAGAGCATCGACAGCTTTGAGAGCTGTGACCGATTGACCCAGTCGTGGAGCAGCCAGTCCTCATTCAGCAGCCTGCAGCGGGTACCTTCGTATGACAGCTTTGACTCAGAAGACTACCCCACTGCCTTGCACGGCCACAAGCCCAAAGGCACCTTCAAAGACTACGTGAGGGAGCGCTCAGACCTCAGCAAAGATAAACCCGTCATCCCAGCGGCAGCTTTAGCAGGATACACAGGTACGATGGCTAGAGGTCAAACTTTATTCTTTGAAAAATGCCGCAGAGTTTTCTTCACTCTTGAGGCAGAAGGCTTTAAAGATGCCAAACTAAATCACTGAATGAGAATGTTATTGGTGTTTGTAGGATGATTATGTGTCCCGTGTGTCTCCATTTTCATCAGCTAATTAAAAAAAAACACAGAAAAGTTTTAACTCATTTATTTTTCTGCATTTAATTTCCATCCCTCCTGTGCACAGCTGCAGCACACACGTTGATACTCTGCAAAAAACACCCCACACGTGGGAGTGTTGTAATGCACCACTTTTAGACAAAAAAAACCCAACCTCTACCCAAGCTGCCCATGTTATGCTCATCACAGGAAGCAAAATAGATTTTGCTCATGCCTACTTTTTGTTTTTCTTCTTGTTTTCTCTCCCTTTCTAATTCTCTTGCTCTGTCTTCACTCTTCATCTACCTCTTTATCTGCAGCCCGCATCTCAGCCTATTTTTTTCCAGGTCGTCCTAGCAACGCTGCCGAAACATAGAAATTATGCCTGCCCCTGCGTGTAGCGCTAGAACAAAGTTATCTTTTCATCTCATAAGACACCTTCGCACTCATGCACACGCTTAAAAAGCTTATTTATGTACATTTTTTTTTTAGGTTCACTAAGATGTGGAGATCAACCTCTGAAGCAAATGCACCATTTTAGCATCTGTCATGGTTTTTGGTCTGAAAGAAGCTGCCGTTGCTACTTATAAGTATTTACTCAGATGTAAACACTGAGTCGCAAACTCTACTTTTATGCACATTTTTTGTTGTTTCCTTGCATAAGCTTCTCAAAGTCAAACACTGTATTCATATATATATAGAACACATTCAACAAAGCTGAGCGGTTACACTGCAGATCCTGCAAGTCTTTGGGACTTTTTCAGTCTTGTTTAAATTACAGTCACAAGGCGATATGATTGCGAGCATTTAAAAAGGGGGAAGTCCGAGCATATTTTTCAAAGATACAAACAATGCATACATCAGATCTCATTATACTGAGCCAAAGTTGGCATGCACAACCTAATTGGTCATCTCTGTGGTTATTAGTTCAAAAACCACTCGCCGAACAATGAGTTATTCATTTGTAATGATGTTGGAAAGACGCTGTAATGTATTAATAATCAAATAATGCCGAATAGGACACAGCCTAAAGTCCCTCTAGAACCGTTAGAGGCTGTTGTTCCCCCTGCAGCAGAGTCAAACTAAACTGATGCCATGATAAATCATTGAGTTTTAAATCAGCCAAGCTTGCTGCAGCTTTTAACTTGTTTGTATTTGGTCATTTATTCCTCCTGCTCATTTGCACACTTATTTGTCCGGATGGCTGGCATGCATGTGCTGTCCATAACAGGATAAAGTCTAATGCATGGTGCGTTCAATATGAAAAGAAAAGCTATCCACCGTGCTATGAAATCAAACTAGAAAATCTAAATAGATATTGCCAGAACACCTCAATTTCTTCCCATAAAAAAAAAAAATGCCCAGCAGCTTCTGGTCCTTAGAACTTTAATGACTGACCAAAAGAGAGTCAAGTCCTGCAGAGATGGAAGCATAAAGTGTGTGTGTGTGTGTATATCTGCATAACCGTGTGCACATGTGTGAAAGTAAAGGAAGAAAAGGGGAACAAGAGAAAGAAAGTTCATTTAAAAAAATGATTGCATATTTGATTCATTGAATATTGCATATTAATGAAGAAACAAGCTGAAATTAATTTCCAAAATAATGTTTCTGACTGCTTGCCAGGTTGCTCTGCTCAGCTTCCTGTTCCAGTCACAGTGTGACAGGTGACACTTGTAGCGAGGACAGGGAGCTAGATAAGGCTGCACAGAGATAAGTAGGGCTTCAGTTGTCATCTCTGTGGTTTCCTGTGATAATTTACCATTTACACCTCTGTCTGCAGTAACATCAGGCCGCTTCTCAACATGTTCAACCCTCAATCAGTAAGATCATACTTGCCTTGCTCGCTCCTCGATCTCGCGCATCTGAAAATGCTAACAGAAGGATTTTATTTGCGTGGCAGGAAGGTGTTGCATCAATAAAGCCGATCAATCATGTCCTGTATCATGTGTGAAGCACTTAACCGGCTCAGTCAGCTCCCAGGGTTCATGCTAAAGCTGCAGACGCTCAAGACTGGTTCAGTGTACACTTAATGCTGCCGAGCCCCCACCCTTTTGCCACACTGTATGCTCTTTCAATGAGGCCCATTGTGCATGCAGATTGTAACGTATTTTTGGAAACTTTTTTTTTTCTCCCCCTTCTTCATTTTTTTTGTAAGAGGGTTGCCTGCGTTCTGTATCACCCTCATGTGGGCCGGCTGTTAACAGCGGCAGACTTTTGGAATGCGAGCCGAAGCTTTCCATCTGAAATAGATGCTGTGTTGCGGAGACACTTATTTTCCAGCCCCGCCGTGGCTGCTGTCATGTACCTTCTCCAATCCAAGCAGGAGTCAGAAAAGGTCTCTGAAATGCCATTTTTTTCTCAAGTCTTCAGCCGACATGTCTGTTTCCCTGAAAGCTTTTGTTTGCATTGTATAAGAGTACGTTTGAGGCACTCGAGAGAGAGAGAGAGAGAGAGAGAGAGAGAGGTGACTTTTGCTTAGCCCCAGTTTTGCTGAGGCGGTGTGCTGCATAGGCAGGTGTGATTTCAACATACGAGCCTCAAAAAGTGGGTGGGTTTCATATGTATGCAGAGAAACCGCACGATCAAAGTTTAGCGCTGTGAATCTAGCTCAGAGACAAAACCAGCCTTTTTTGGTCGTCTTTGTTCTGCTTTCCCTCCTTTTTCCATAAACTGTTAGAAAGTCTTGCATTAGTGTTCAAATTTAGCTCCTCTGGGTTATTATCTTGGTCTGTAGCCTAGAAAAATGCAGCCCATTGTTCCCCCCCCCCACCGAAAACACATTGGGTCTGACTTAAAGTCAAATAGATGGGCTGCAGAAGCCCAAAGGCAGCGGCGCTTATTTTGAAAAAGTGATTTCATCGGTAAGGAACTCGGAAACAGACTCTAGATTCACATACAGTGCAACTGGCAGACAAGGGAATACATGATGAATGAGACTGTTGTACTGAGGAGGACATTTAGTTCTACTGCCGTTCCTCAGCCTGACCCAGATTAGAAGGTTTACTTTGTCCCTCTTCACATCTAATGGAGAAATTGGCATGAATATTTAACAGTTTCATGTACAGAATGAGTATATGAGGCTGTCATGGAGAGTCATTGCAGCGTATCACCATATTTTGCGTGGCCCCAAAATGTCTCCGTTTATAATCTACTTAAAGATACAGCTTAAAAAAAAAGGTGGATATCAGTATTTACATTGAATTTTCATCCTTAAAGTCTAACTTAAAATCTTTAAAAACTCCAGATTCTCCTGAATTGAATCCACTTGGAGGTGACTCCCATAAAAACGTGTCTGCGTAAACAACAATCTCAGAGTGAGAGCCTCCAATGAACAGCTTGTCTCCGTCTTCCATCTGCTCCGCAGGCAGCGGCCCCATCCAGCTGTGGCAGTTTCTTCTGGAGTTGCTGACCGACAAGTCGTGCCAGTCCTTCATCAGCTGGACAGGCGATGGCTGGGAGTTCAAGCTTTCCGACCCAGATGAGGTGAGAGGTCGTGACCCTGCCGGCCACTGACACACGAGATGGGAGGTCCTAAATAGCTCAGCCAGATGAACAAGATGTTTTCTTTGTAAAGACAGTCGCCCTGTTGTGTCTGACTCTGCTGAGCTTCTTTAGCCGGTTTTGCATCAGTAGCATAAATTGTTTCTAATCCGACGCTGACATGCTTATCGCCCCTGCTGTTGCAGGTTGCTCGGAGGTGGGGCAAAAGAAAAAACAAGCCCAAGATGAATTACGAGAAACTGAGCCGAGGCCTTCGTTACTACTATGACAAGAACATCATCCACAAGACGTCTGGGAAGCGCTACGTCTACCGCTTTGTCTGTGACTTGAAAAGCCTGCTGGGCTACACGCCCGAGGAGCTGCACGCAATGTTGGACGTAAAGCCTGACACGGATGAGTGAACTCAAGCGGTAGAAAGAAGCAGCCAGGACAAACTTTAAGGAGCCACATGGACTGAGGCTCGTAAAGTGGTCTTAACTGTTTGATAGAGTTGGTAAACTGTCTTTTTTTGGGGGGGACCAAAATGTTTCTAATGACTGCCTGTGGTCTTGTGTCAACTTTGAGCTCCTGTTTCTCAGACCATATTTTAAGTGGAGGGCAGAAGTAAAAAAAGCCTGTAGTCATACCCCGTTACATTTGAGACGTGCAAGTGTGAATGCGTGTGCGTGTGTGAATGTGTGTGTGATGTATACTGGTGGTTTTTAGCAGCTCGAGAGGTTATTAGATCATATTCACACACACGCTTTCTGTTTCTCTCAGGCAAGAGGAGTTTTTAGCTAGGACCCCAAAAAAGGTGTAATTAAGGATTTGTTATTTAAGGACCATACGCTTGTGCCAGTATTATATGACTGATTGTAAGAGCCCAGTGAAAGCCAACCAGGCCATTTATCGGAAAGTATTTCTTTTATCTATGAGGGTTTAAAAGAAGAATCAAACATTAAATGCCAAGTAAAACCTTTCTGATCTCAAGGAGCCTTTAACTGAATTGTGCTGATTTGTTTGATCAGACAACACTATAGACACTGGCCCTGTGCTCTGCAGGGTGCAAGGACCTGTAGGAGATTACTCATACCCAGAGTGTCTGCAAGACAAATGAAAGTAGCCGTTGCTTTTGAAACTGACGCTTTCTTCTTTATGTATATGTTTGTCACCTCGTCAGAGACACATATTGTGACTGAAACTTATGCATTTTTGCATATACGACCAGTATTAGCTAACTGTAGACAATCTATGTGGGGAAATTCAGGAGTCTTTGGTAAGAAAAGTGATTTAAATGTGCTAATTAGATGAATCATTTTGTCAGGTCACTGTCCATGTCAGCGTTACGTTAGATATGTTTTTATATAGACCCGTTTGTTTGTCCTGTAAAAATTCCCAGTCATTTTAGCCGAGAGAGGGATTTTGACGAAATCCGACGAATGTCAAATGCCAGCTTATTTTATGTCTGTTTGGCGATGCATTTTGGCCAGAAGGAAGCAGCTGTAGTTCAGAGTGATGGAAGGAAAAAGGGAGCGGCAGCAGGAAAATGTTGAGCAGGGAGATGAGTGGAAGCTGTTTGGTATTGATGAATGTGACAGAAAGGTGTCTTGTGATGTAAAGTGGATAGCAGGGGACAGGAAGGATGCAGGTCGGCTAGCTTAATAAATTTAAGACTGATGTCGGACAATTCAATTTTCAGTTTGATGCCACCGTTATTTGTGCCGTCTGCTCTGAGCACATGCATATAACAGTTCACTGGTTACGTTCAAGCAAATTGGCAGAAGTTTCCTCCCAGCAGTGGGAACAGTGGCTGTTACACTGGGAAATGCCAAAGTTGAATATTATCTTAGAATACAATGTTATTGTTTACAGTGGCTGAATGTTACCCATATGGATGAAAATAGCTTTTGCAGATGTCTATTTGTACAGATTGTATTTCATAATGCTTTATCGAGACCCAGATTACACAAATAAGCAAGAGACAAAGCAGGAATAATAACCAAAACCCATGTGAGGTCTTTGGCCACGGTGCTTCGGGTAGCCACAGTGTTAGAAGACAGGGACCAGAAAACTCTCACGTATTTGGAAAATGTTATGTTTTATCTTTTTTCTTTTCTTTTTTTAATATATTGGAAAGCACACAGCTTTAGGACAGAGTCTTTGAGTTTCCCTCTGAGTGCAGAAAACAGATGCTGTATGTTTAAACTGGTAAAAAGCTTCTCCATCATTATCCAGCTCTGACTTGAACCTGTGTTGCTTATCCAAAAGAGAGAATTGGATCTTAAAGAAGTGAAATGGTAATAAGCTGCACTGTGTGTTCATTAGTTTTTTTTGTGTTGTTCAACACTGTTCCTTTTTGAAAATACCTTAGCTTTACCCTTTTTTATTTTTATTTTTACTCCTCAGTAATGGTAAATGTTTCTTTTTTTTGTTTCCCCAACATAAAGTCATAATCTTACAGTGGCTTCTAAAGAAAAGAAAACATTGTATTGCTTAAATAATTCCTATTTCCAAAGTTGTTGTCAGGAAAATTTACTGTTAAATGTGGGAAACCACAGTCTACTGCAGGATTTATGTATGGATGACTCTTAGTCAGGTGGGTGTAAACATACCAATATTTTGTGGCATACGCATATCTCAGAATGGATTCAGAAGGAAAGCCTTATTGTTTTTGGATGTTCTTTTTGTGTATATTTTATAATGTCTCTATTTTTTTTCATGAGATTCATTTTTATTGTATTTAGTTCACAATATTTGAATATTTTTCGATAATTTATATTTTATAAAAGACAAGAGACGCAGACAGCTGGTGCTTTCATGGGAATTTTAAAGGTAGCGCAGGACAAAATAATGTAGCGAAATATATTTTTTTGTTTTTTTATTTTATATTATTTTTTTTTTGTTTTCTTTTTCCACATAGAAAATAGACCTGTCTGCTAGAGAAAAAAAAGGCTGATGCTGGCCCATCAATGATTTCTGCTGGAAAGGTTTTTATAAACTGTAGCTTCTATTTCTAAAATGTACTTCAAAATGTTATAAAATATATGTGAAGAAAGATTTTATCCCATTGTGTGGTGTTTTATTTCATTCTTTTGTGCTTCATTCTGTGTATTTCAGCACCAACATTACGTTGCATATGGTAATTCGGTCTAGTTTGCCTGTCCTATTTGAGTCTTGTGGAGTTACTTCAAAGGTTTGTTTTGCGTTTCTATTGCAGGAAATCTTGGATAAGGATGTGATGCTGACGGCAGAGTTCATCATGACATTCATTACATCATCAGATCTTTGAATCATTTGCTCATATAATGTACAAAATGTGCAAGTGACTTAGCCAGAGTGTGGACTATAAAAAGGTTTTCATTGATTAAAAGATTGTCATACAGATAGGGATGAATAGTTGCAGGAACAATTGATTCTGAAACAAATGCCAACCCAAATTCACAACAGAATGTTTGATAGATACAAAAAGTTGCTTTTTTATTGAACAAAAGAAAAAAGTACAATGAACAGATTTTTCTCAGTTTTGTCTTGAAGAAATGCAGCTTAAGTAGAAGTTCAACATTCCCTCCCTTCTGTTATTGACATTTATGTTTGACGTCTTACTATACAGCAGTGTGTACATGAGGTTTTTTAGGTCAGACATGAAGCCTCCTCTCACTTAAAGCTTGGAAAAAAAGACACCATCTTGCTGTTTGACATATCCTAACTACACTGCATAAACGGTTTATTCAAAAGGTTTTTTCCCCACAGCTATTTTGTCTGAGCTCTTCGACTAGGTTTCCAGACTAAAAGTCCCATGAACTCAAAATGTTGCATTTTTAGTAAAAAAGTTAAGATAAAGACATTTTTTCTTTAGCAGCATCTCTGTAGGATGAGTATGTGAAAGCTTAACATTTACTCCCCTCTATTATTACTGTTTACATTTAGGAACTCAGTATACAACCATGTGTACCAGTAGTTTTCTAGGTTAATCTTCCTTTCAATTCAAATTTGATTTGTAAAAAAAACAAAAACAAAACTAAAGACCAAGTTGTCATATTCAGATTACTCGAAATGAATGTAACTATTATAGGTCTTATTACTGCCATTCTCTAAGCCTTCCCTTCACTCTTAAAAATCTTCGATGCCCCTGTTTGACACTTGGTTGAGCCATAAACACTGAAAGGAGCAAGAGATAGTTGTCAGAGATGTTAATCAACCTACTCTCATGCTTGAGGCCAGAATTTAATCAGCATTTTCAACCTCAATCTTTATGCAAAACACACAAGTTTTGATTTATCATCAAAAAGCACACCCTTCCCCAAGCCCCTTGTGCTGTGTGTCACAGTTATAAATCACATGATTCTTGACTGCCTCAAATTCTCCAACAAGTTTAATGGAAGAGTTTTATCTGCAACAAAGTTAGTTGGGTGGTCAGAATAATTAATTAATAACCCACGTGAATGCTGGGACTGAAGGTTCCCATTGCACTCTGACAAAAGGTAATCCCTTTCACCTGTCTGTAGTTTTAATGTTGTGACTGTCTCCTTGGTTCACTTTGAAACATTATGTGTTTGGGTGTTAACAAGTGTTTCTCATGCGCACTGATGAGGTGACGTAAAAAATGGAACCATCACACTGGGGCCCATTCATGTGCTTGTAACCCCTCATATAAATTCCGCTGCAGATAGAAAACATGCGGGGCCATGGACTGCCGCCCCACATCGCACAGCTGTTTGGCCCCTGCAGCAGCAGTGTAACACAAAGATACGGAAACACAGGTCAAGATCCCTGTGGTTTTCTTTTTTATTTATTTATATATTTATTTGTCGGAATAAGAAGACTGAACTGAATGGATCAAACAGACACATCAGTTTAAAGATGTGTATGTTTAGTTTGGGAGAATTTTACACAACTGGCTATTTTAATGTTTTACAATGTAAAGTTGAAAATTATGCTAAGCAAGCAACAACTGACTAAAATATCCAAACGTGTGTTACTTTTTCATGTGTATTCTCAAACTAAACTGATGGAGCTGTCTCCTCACTCTGCATATTCTTCTCCTGGATCTGTTGGTTGTGTTCAGAGGGCAGGCTGAGGTTACCCAGGTGGTTCTTCTCCTGTTCCACCTACTTCGCTCTGACTGGGCCGATGATCCAGACCAGACATGATTGCCAGGCATGTTTTAAAATACTTCCCCAGATAGTGCATGTTTCAACAGACCTGGAACAGAGTCCAAATCATTATGATACCACTCATACCTGCCTATTCCCCATCAAAACACAGGCAGAAAGCTGGCTCAGCCAGAATTTGTTCCTTTGTTTTCCCCAACTCATTCAAAGAAAAAAAGAGAAAAAAAAAATCTTTCACTGATTTAAGCAGCGTTTAGATGTGAAAAACTGCAAAGATGACAGGAAGTCTGCGCAGAAAGTAAGAACAGTTACACCTGGCAGTCACAGAAAGATACCGGATAATTTCTCCTGCTCCTGACAAAAAGTATCCCCACCTGTCATGTACAGCTTCCAGCTCTCTGCATGCTGGAGTGCAGCTCGTTTGTCATCCTTAAAACTTAAATATTTATCTAAAAGGGTCTTACCAAGTTACATCTGTCTCCTGCAAGCAGTCTTAACTTGACCAACGGAGGAATAGGGGGATTAAAAGATGACTGGTGTTCATGAAGAAATGACTGGCTATATTACACACACTGTTCTTGTAAAAGCTTGCTCTTCTGGATTTGGTAGATTGAATAAACCTTTATTATCTCCTCTGCCTGGACTCAAGTATGAAAGGATATGTGCTCAGGCAAAGACATTTGTGAACTGATGTATTTTTTTCTGATTGTTAAGATTGCATATCTCTATGAAACTGCTGCAGTTGTACATAAAAAACCAAAACCCCACTTTATCACAGTAAAGGAAATGTATACATAAGGACCATGAATGATACTTTTTAGCATGCACATCTTCTTCCCATTTATAGTTCCAATTTCACTCTTAAAACTTGCGTAGTAGTATTCAATTAATGACTAAAATGTGTCATTATGCCCTGCGACAGACTGGCGACCTGTCCAGGGTGTACCCCGCCTCTCGCCCGTTGATAGCTGGGATATGCTCCAGCACACCCGCGACCCAATTGGATTAAGCGGTTCAGAAAATGGATGGATGGATGGATGTGTCATTATAATGACATATTCCTGGTCTTTTGCTTTTTGAAAGTCCAATTTTAACAACACATGCACACCCACACATACAGTTTTCTGCAAAATTATTTCTAACTTCCATTAAAGAAGAAAAAAAAAAAGCTTGTCGCAGATACAAGCTGAAACAAACAAAAGTAATAATGAATAAAAACTTAATGAAAATCCTGAAATCGTTTTTGAATTGTGGATTAATAGAAATATTTTTCAAAAAACAATTTAAGAATATGAGAAACTAATTTATGTTATGCAATATTTTTTTGAACAACCCTTAGAGGCAATCACTACAATCCAGTGTTGTCTGTAACTATCAGACTGGCTCACTGCTCATCAGCAAAGTAATCACAGTGGTCCGAACTGTTTTTTTTTATTATTATTATTATTGTTGTTTTTTAATTGAAATTAAAAAAACAAATACTGATTTCACCAAATTGTAATGTAGCCAATTTATATTCATTGTTGCTTTTTTCAGTCTCCAATCATTTGTATTACTATTAATAATTTTTACTTTTCTTTAATGGAAGTGGAGTAACTTGGCAGACAACTGTAACAACATAACATGTAAACTATTCATTTTATTCTATCCCTTTCTTCCAGTCCTTAAACATTCAAGAGTGGGGACAACGAAAAAAAGTTCACACAATGCAATCTGTTATGCAAACCCCCAGTTTACCTGTCTGATGACTTTTTTCTAGCTTCAGGTGAATCAGCTATAAACACAGCTCTACCATATTTCTTTTGTCTAAACTGTAACAATGTGCCGGCTAGCACAAAGTTATGAATACTTTTAGCTTTTTAACCTTCTTAAGGCCCATTTATGGTCCCTGACAAACGTAGTTTGGGGCGTCCGTTCCAAGCGTGTTCATGCGTCGCTGCCTTCATGCTTCCAGGAGTCGTTTCTGTTGCTACGGCTAACCTCCGCTAAGCGGCAGTGCTGAGTTTATTATAAACTCCGCGATACAACGTTAGATTCAAACATCGATTGGCGGCACAAACGCGCTGTTATAAAGTTGTTTCTAACCACCAACAAACCCTGAACACTTGTAGAGCTTTATTTCTAAAGGTTGTGCAACTTCTAATGTTTTTTTCGCCGTCTTCATTCTTCTTCTACGGTTTTCCTCTTCCTATTTATCTTCTTCTTCTTCCCTGGTTTGTTTCTGCTCCACTTTGCTCAACACTGACCCCGCGGTTTCCGGTGGTATTACTCCGTCGTCTGCGTCGAGTGACGGATGCACAAGGAGCCTGAAAA